>JAMQCK010000060.1:0-112490 GCA_024196135.1 Pleurotus ostreatus/Saccharomyces cerevisiae fusant | reverse complement strand
GTCGGGCGACATCCTCGGCGGCCATGTAGTACAGAAAATGCGAAAGATAGCGTACCTGCATATATATCTGAGATGAACTGCCACTTCGAAGGCTTTATTATTTTGAAGTCAGAGGACAGCCCGTGTAAATGGTAACAGACGATTGACCCGGCTGCGCACGTGTTAGATAACACGGCGATAACATCAGCGGCAAACTTCGGCACGGAGATAGCGAGACTCATCGGCGCAACACACGGGTGACACCCACCCAGGTTCCTCACGCACTTCGCGACCCACGTTTTGTCACGCCAACTCGCGTCGCATGATACTCACGCACCGAGTGAGTCTGAGGTGCGTGAGCTTTCACGCAAAAAGGGTGCTTTTTCAACGTTCGTCACGCAAAATCGTAACGAAATCGTGACTTTTCACGCGTTTTTGTGCGTGAGGAAGGCACGCCGGTGAATTTTGTCCAGGATCTACAGTGATACTAAATGGTTTCTGTGACTTGGCCGCAACCACCATCTCCTCCTCGAACACGGCCCTGGAGACGCACAAGCGCCCGAGGACGCGGAACACAGGACCCAGGAACAATCGCCATGCCTTGGCTTCGTGCGCTCTCCAAGTGGGGGTCAGTGCGTTCGGTCTGAAGACGTGTACACGTCAGACTCAAGTTCAACTTCAGATTCTTCCTCGTCTTGGCTCTGTCGCTGATCCCTCTCGTGAAGATACCCTCTTCGACGTCAGACTTGGTAGGAGTGCGAGCTGCGGATGTCTGCTCCGATCCTCCGCGCGACAACTGCTCCTTCTACCTCGACTGCCTCGAGTCGCGCTATCACTGCGGCCCAGAAGGGTATCCCGTCGGCTATGGCTACAAATACTGCACTCAGTTCAGCGTCGAACGCGAGAAGCTCAGCGATAAAGGGCAGACATGGATGGTCGACACCATGCAATGTCTTCAGCGCACGCTAATCCCGGAAGCGACAGGCGTCTCGAACACGACTTGCAATCAGCTGGAGGATAAGGCCTTCGACTCGCACTCGGTCTGCTACACGCAAGCCGGCCTCTGCACGCTCCCGCCTACGGACTGGCTCGCTATCGTCAGCATCGTGCATCTGCCGACGCTCTTCCAGAGCTGGGACGCCTTCAAGGAGACGCTGCAAGCCGGCGCCAACTGCCTCGAATTCTATGCCTTCCTCATCACGCACGGACTGTAACACGTTCTGTACACCATGGACAATGGATAACTATCTCCTCCCCCGCTTGTACTTTTGTGGCGTTATCAATGCGTTCGCCGGTCTCGAGAGATAGCCTCGCGAAGAGTTTATCGCCAGCGTGATACTGTGATAAGGATAGACGCGGTTAATCCATTGAAATGCTATACTCACAACGTCACTCACCACCTCAGCACTCAGCGAAGCGCCTTATCGTATACGGCCGACCCGTCCGAGGGCATGCTTCCCACCATTCCGCGCGGCGAGAAGGTCGGCTGGGCTTGTCAACGAGATAACCTTTATAGGGGAGGGCGATAAAGCGCCGGGCTGCGCAAAGTTTGCTCCTTCGCATTCTTTCCTCTCATCTCCCCCTCATTGCAACGTCTCCACTTGACTTGAAGGCGCCCCCGATGTCGTTCAAAGACAAGGAAGATTCGGTGTCAGCCGCCGTATCGGAGTCAAATGTTTGTCCCGAAAAACACGCAGCCGACAATGCCCTCCTCGCCGAGCTCGGGTACAAGAGCGAGTTCAAGCGCGAGTTCTCGGTGAGCAGTGATCTATTACCTGTCGTCGCAAGTATGCTCACCTCCACTCGCAGCTCATCGAGACTGTCGCCTTCGCCTTCTCCATTATGGGCGTCGTGGCCTCCGTCTCGTCGACTCTGTCCTTCGGCCTCGTCAGCGGTGCGCTTATTCCTCGCTTCCCGCCTTTGAATGTAAAGCTTATTGTTGCTCAGGCGGCCACGTCGGCTGGGTCTTCGGTTGGCTCATCCCCTGCCTCTTCGTCATCCCCATCGCGCTCTGCCTCGCTGAATTGACCTCCTCCATGCCGTAAGCTATACCCATCCATTGTCTTCCTCATCTACTCGCTCACCCACCCCCTCCCCAGCACCTCCGCCGGCCTCTACTACTTCTCCGCCAAGCTCGCGCCCGCCAAACACGCCGCGCTCGCGTCCTGGATCACAGGCGAGTGTGGTCCTCCCTCCTCCACCCACGACAAATGATCCCATAAAAGCCTTTTCCGTTTGAGCAGGATGGGCGAACATCACCGGCCAGGTCGCGCTGATCTGCTCGATCGACTTTACGTGCGCGCAGATGATCACGACGGCGATCTCGGTGAGCTCGGATGGGGAGACGAACTTGTCGAACGCGGCGACGTATGGGATCTTGTGGGTGATTTTGTTGTCGCATGTGAGTTGGGGATTTCTCTGTCGGCGGTATGGGAGCTGACGCTGGTTGTTTTAGGGCCTTGTGTGCTCTTCGGCAACATCCATCCTCGCACGCCTCAACCTGGCGTATGTGATGATCAACCGTAAGCGAGATGTCACTGCACGGGGCGCGGACGCTAATGATGGTCGTAGTTGGCACTACTGTGGCCGCCATCGTGGCGCTGCTGGTCGCCTCTGGTGACAACAAGGTCTCTACTCACGATGCCTTCACGCTTTTCGAGAATAACAGTACGTGTCAAAGCGATTTCTTATCCACTCGATGCTGATTAAGTTTTCTAGCTGGGTGGGCTAACAGTACGCATGGCCTTGACGCACCTATGGACCGCAACTAACTTTCATCTCAGACGGTTGGGCTTTCCTCCTCTCCTTCACCGCGCCGATGTGGACTCTGACCGGATGCAAGTCGCCTTATTCACTCGCCCGCCCGCTGCTTACCCTCTTCACAGACGACTCCGCCGCACATATTTCCGAGGAAGTCGCTGGCGCTGCTCGTGCCGCGCCCATCGCCATCCTCGTCGGCGTCGGTGGTACCGCCGCTCTCGGGTGGCTACTACTCATCGCGACCTCCTTCGCCGTCGTGTCTATCCCGGCGCTTCTCGAGAGTGAGCTGCCATTGCCGATGGGGCAGGTCTTCCTCGATGTCCTTGGGAAGAAGGGAATGCTCGCCATCTGGTCGTTCATCATCGTTGTTCAGTACGTGACTGGCGCGGCGCAAGTCGTCGACGCCTCGCGAACGGTGTTCGCGTTCTCGAGGGATTACGCGCTCCCCGGCTCACGATGGTGGCGCGTGGTCAATAAGACGACGAGCACGCCTGTCAACGCCGTCTGGCTCTCTGTCATCCTCTCAGGTCTCATCGGCCTTGTTGGCTTTTCCGCAGCTGCCCTTTCTTCTATGGCTGGGTAAGCTCATCTTCGATGGTTGCTGAACTTCATTCTTATCTCATCGTCCCCCAGCGCCGCCGTCATCGGTCTCTACACCAGTTACGCCACGCCCATCTTCATGCGCATTACTTCGGGGCGCAGCAAGTTCTCGCCAGGGCCCTTCAGTCTCGGACGGTGGGCCGTGCCTGTGGGGACTGTGGCAGTCGCGTGGGTTGCCTTCATCGTCGTGCTGCTGCTGTTCCCGAGCGGGTCGACGGTGACAAGCGAGGATATGAGTGCGTATCTCTCGCTTCATATTGTACTATATCTGACCTACCTCACCCCTTCTGTAGACTACGCAGTCGTCCTCATCATGGCGGTCTTCATCTTCGCTTCTCTGTCTTGGGTGCTTTCGGCGCGGAAGTGGTTCCGGGGACCCGTGCGAACGGTTGAGGTCGAAGAGAAGTAGATGGTGCCGCGTGCGGCATGCAACCTCGCCTTTTCCTTCCTCTTTCAGATTCTGTAGACCGACAGTGTATTTGACTATTTCTTGTGTAACGGAAAATACGTTCGAACGTGGCTCTGTGATATGTGCTCGTCTTACAACGAAGGGGGCGCTTTGGTTGGGGCTCATACCGATTGTCCTGTGCTCTGGCCCTCAGTGATTTTTTGTGAATCCCCCAGGGGATGGTAACCGAACACAAAGCCACTTCATTCTAGTCATTATGGCTCACAAACTGTCCCTCGTAGAAGATTTGCACCAATGCTTGGAAATGGATAGCCATATACTCGAGTAGTGATCTCATCAGGGTGTCGACGAGGGGCGTGACAGATTCACTTCAGTGCCATGGCACTGAAGCGTCAGATCGCAGCCACGCTTCGGTCTCTTTCATTTGAATTGAACTTTTGATGGGAATCCCAAAGTTGAACATGCACGTGCGGCACATGATCGTGCGACATGTCTCCTATCCAGACTCGATGTCACCGTCACACCTTGTCTCCGTCGTTCGACGTCCAACCGCCTGTTGTTCGCGCTCAAAAAACCGATTGGGAAATGCTGCGAAGATGAATCTATCGCGACCCAGATACCACACTTCCAAGTCTGCGAATTTTCAGAGTTTTTCCTGCCGTCGGTATTGAATGTCTGGTTGTGTCGCAGTCTTGCGACCTTAACGTCTACTGCGTGCCTTTGTGTTACCGCCGAAGGTACCAACTCTTGACTGTCTGATCTTACTGATACCTTGATGTGCTGAACGTACTGATTGGCAGCGTCCAATATCAGGTTGCAGCTCGAAGACGGTGTTGCGTCCTCGTTGTCTCGACTGGGCCGCTGGCAAATTAACGTCTCAATGATTTAGTTTTGCATTGATACAACTCATCAGCAAAACTGGTTTGGTGCGCAACTATACAGGTAACCGCTCCGCGATGTTCATACATGGATGTTTTACAGAGGAATATCGCTACATTTGTCCGATTAGCGTAAAGAAAGGAGCCACCCATCATCCTCTCGCTTGTTTTGCGCGTTGATACCTCCCCAGAGCAGAGCTGCAGACCCGCCGCGTATTCCGCCCGCGCTCGCAAACCAGCCTCGCTCACCCCAGTCCTCCTCGGTATCCGGTTTCACCTCGCGCCAGCTGCCGGCACCATTCAACGCGTATGCCCACACGTCTCCCCAGAACTTCCCAGAGTCGCTCCGGCCTTTCGCACAAGGACAGCGCTCCCCGCCGAAAACGATCAGGAATTCCGTCCCGTCTGCCGTGATCATCGGCTGCATTCCCGCCATGCTGCGCGCGCCAGGGCCCTGCCCGTCGGGGATGGGAACACTGCCCCATTGGTGAGGCGCCCGCATGTCGAAGAACTCGAGCTGACCGCCGAGTTCAGCAGCGCCGTCGAAGCCACCGAACCGCCACAGTGTCCCCCGCGCGAACGCGAGCATGGCGCCGCTCCGGGGCGGAGGTGGGGCGTCGGGCAGCTTCGTCCATATACGCGACGCAAGATCAAAGGCCCAGGTGTCATTGAGGCGGCCTTTCGCAGCGCAGCCGGCGTGTACGAAGATCGTACCTGCGCCCCCACCTGATGCGTCCTTAAAGGAGGAATCGGTGCCCACGGCAGCGTGGTACGAACGCCCACATGGAAATGGTGAGGTGGGGGCGGGGTCGAGGTGCGTCCATTTGCGACTTTCTGTTTTGAAAACCCATAAGCGGCCACGCTCCTCGAGAGGGCCCGCGGTAGGTCCGCTGCGTCCACCGAAGACGTAGATGCAAGTACCTACGGTGGCGGCAGTGTGGCCGACGCGCTGTGGCGGGACAGGACCGCCGCCTTCGGCCTCCGCGACGATGTGGTCATAGTCCGAATGGAAGGCGGCAGAGAGCCGCTCCGAAGCGCTGGGTAGCGCGTACGCGTGCATGGAATTGTCCACAGCGCTACGAGCCTGCTGCTCACCGCCAAAGACGTAGGCATAATCGCCCACAATAGCCAAGGAGTGCGAAGAAAGAGCGCGCGGAATAGAGGTGTGTACCTTCGTCAAGGTGCCTTTCAGAGGCGTCGTCTCTGCGGACATCGTGGCGGAGCGGCGAAGCGTACGACGAGAAGGAGAGGATCAGTGCGCCGATGTCGAGCGATGACGCCCAGAGTGGTAGGTGCCGCTGCCTTGATGGCGGTTTTAAGTAACTTGCAAAAATCACTGCTGTGGTCCGATTACATCACGCTTCGGCGTGAATGTCTCACAGCGGAGTACCGGCTGTGGCGGACAATAGAGTCACCTGTCGGAATCAGCGAGGCAAAGGCCCGATTTGTGAAGAGATGAAAGCAGGGACGCGCCTTGAGCTAAAGGCCTGGCAAAGGGACCTTTCATGATTCGGAGAAAGGCCGAATAAGGGCAGGCAGTGTCGTTGATGTGTTTGCTATTGTTGAATGAAGTCGACATTTGTAACGGTGTCCCAAAATTCGGGGCGAGGGAAGCCGGTGTACTTCGTTGCGACTGTGCATGCTTGTGGTCGCTGAGCGCCTTCTTCGTCGGCAGCGACCCACGGATATGCAGCCGGTGCCTCAAAGTCAGCCACAACTGGGTGGCGGCAAGGGCCAAAGCCTACCCATAAATCGGGAAGGCGGTGGACGAGGTAGGGATTTGGGTGGATAATTGAGAAGACACTGCTCCGCGTCGGTCCGTTGTATTGGCTTGTCCGACCCCGATGGTCCCGAGAAGACGGATCATACATCACACATGTATTCCAGAAAGAAGCCCGCCGCTTACCCTGCGCCTCCCTGCGCTTACCAGACACCGTCCTGCAGCACGCTCTCCGCTACGCGCATACCAGTACAATTCCATTTCCCTCTATACGTACACAATCGCTTCTGCCGAGGCGCGCGATGCCCTCATCTACTCGAGCGGCGCCTCTGAGCGGCGAGGTCGGCGTGTATCCCGCAGCCAAGACCGCGCAGCCGTTCCCTTCACGCCTCCACAAACGCCCTGAAGAGGACGAGCGAGTCGGACGCCTTGACCGACAGCTCGAGGCCGCTCCCAACGAAGAAGACGTCCCCGACGCTGACCGGAAGCTCGCCACTTCCCCAAGACACCGTAGCCGCTCCCTCCGTCACGATCGCGATGCTGGGACCTTCCACGACGCGGTGCGTGTCCGATTGCCCCGCCTCCAGCGCCGTCATGACCACAGAGAATTCAGGGATCGGGGGGTCGTACAAGCGCGATGGCCGGGAGAAGGCGCTGGGCTGCACGGCGTGCTTTGTCCCAGGGCCCGGCACGTACGTCAGGCCGTCGACGAGATTGGGAATATCGCGAAGCTTAGGCGTCAGCCCAGCACGGATGACGTTGTCCGAGTTCGCCATGCACTCCATGATGTCTGCCCGGAAGCTCGTCAGACGTCCGTCGCGTCGATGGAGGCAGGGATCGTTGACGTACCGCCGTAAACGTAGGCATGCGGCTCGCCCGCGCCAAGGAAGATTGCCTCGCCCTTCTCCAGGGTGAGGTAGTTGAGCAGGAAGGCACACCAGATACCGATGTCGCCCGGGAAGTCCGCATCGAGCTTGAGCACGAGCTCGGCAACGTCCTTCAGCTCGCCGTCCTTCAGATTGCCAGACTTATAGCGCGTCACGAGCGCGGAGAGTTGCGGACCGTGCGTCGATTCAGGAAGAGTCATCACAGTCGAGAATAGCTCTTTGAGGATCAACTTCGTGTTGGCGTCATAGTCGTGGTCGCGTTGCGCGGCGGCGGCGATGGAAGCGGCTTCGAAGGAGTTGACGAGACCTGGTGGTACAATGGTAGCGAATTCAGGCGTGGTCTTGAGATGGTGCGTAATCTTGTCCAAAGGGAGAAATCCGCACATCGCCTTAAAAGGCGTCAGCGCAAGGGCCATTTCTGGCTTGTGGTTGGGATCTATAGAAGGTGCATCAGTCATGTTTCCGCATATCTGTATTTGTGCAGTGCACCTTTGTAAATGTCAGGTTGCTCCTTGTGCAGAATTCCGGCCTTATGCTTGTCGGGGTGCGTTTGAATGCTAAGTGCCTTCTGGATCGAGAGAACTTTGAAGAGGAAGGGAAGATTCCCCTCATTCGTTCCGTCGTCCTTGAATTTCTCCGTGACCTTGTCGCCCATAAGTTCGGGGTGGGCTGCGAGGTACTTGGCCAGCGTCGTGCTCGCATCTGAAGCAAGCACCGAAGGTGACTTCGGGTGCGTCCCCATCCACAACTACATCTTGCATGGTCAGGCTAAGTTCACGAACATATCTTACCACATACCTCCGCATACGGTGTCTTCTCGTTCAGCGTGAACCCTGGCACCTTGGCCGCTGCCGCAAGCTGCGCGACCTTCGACGCCTCGCCGACCTTCCCCCAGTCATAGTCCTGTATGGTCGGTATTATCTTAAACACTGGCGCGTCCGACATGGTGGTAGAAGCCAAGCAGCAACGAGAGTCTTCCGATGGCGCGTCGAGTCTGCGAGCAAGACGGGAGTATCGATCGCGCTTCGGTGGCGGGCCCGGGCCGACGATCCGGAATTAAATGACCGGCGATTGCCGGGAGGCGACGAATGTTGAACTTGCGCTGCGCCCAGTCATGTCGAAGGTGTTAGAAATCCCGCAGTGTCCAGGATAGCAGCGACGTAGCGCCGGAAGTGAATTTTGGGTAGGTTGGTACAGTGCGCTACACTAGATTCGCGTTTTTCTACATTTCTCCGCGGTAAATCAAGCAAACGTTCGTCAGATTCAACCCTCCTTCGCCACCTCCTTCACCGCCTCGGCGATGATCTGGCAGCCCTTCGCCATATCCGCCTCGCTGACATTGAGAGGCGGGATGATGCGGAGGACCTCGTAGATGCTCGTGGTGAGGATGAGCATGCCCTTCTCAATGCACTTCTTGCCGACGCGAGCGGCGAAGTTCGATGGGCAGCCCTCAACGCCGTCGGTCGCTAGGTCGATCTCGATGTCCTTTGGTGGACGCGCGAACTCGATGGCGGCCATCAAGCCCTGTCCGCGAACGTCAAGGAGGTACTTGCCGACCTCGGGATCGGACTTGAGGGAGTTTAGCGTCGCGAAGAGCTGCTTCGAGCTGGGGAAGAAGTCAGACCTGTGAACGAAGGGATGACTTGAATGTTCTTACCGAGCTTCGACGTTCTCGGGTACCTTCTCCTCCTTGATGGCGTCGCATACCGCGATTGAGGCTGCGCAAGAAACAGCGTTACCGGCATACGTGCCGCCCTATATCATCGTCAGAAGCTGCGAGGGAGAAGATGTGCCCTGCAACGTACCATGCATCCCGGCTTGAGCTTGTCAGTCAGCTCCTTCCGGCTCACGATACCACTCAACGGGAAGCCGTTCGCCAGACCCTGAAGCTCGTCAGCACATACGAAGCAAGGCAATGGGGTCGTAACCAACCTTAGCGAAGGTCATGATATCCGGACGGACACCGCTGTGCTCAATGCACCACCACTTGCCCGTGCGAGCGAAACCGCTCTGCACCTCATCAACAATGAGCAGGATGCCATGCTTGTCGCACAGCTCGCGCAGAGCCTTCAAGTACGAAGTCGGCGCAGGAACGTAGCCACCCTCGCCTGAGAATCGAAGTCAGAACCTAACTCTGACATGTAGGTGACGCAACATACCCAGCAAAGGCTCGATGATGATCGCCGCGACGCTGTCTGGCCGAATCGCCTGCTTGAAGAGCAAGTGCAGCTGGTGTAGCGCCGCGCGCGTGTGCTCCTCAGGCGACGAGCTCGGCGGCAGACCGAGTTGATGGAAATAGGGGTACGGCGTTGTGTAGACCATGGGCTGCGGAACGTCGGCCTTCCGGAGAGCAGACGATCAGGGGAAGGCGTACCATCAGCGGTCCAGTCCCCTCCGAGTAGATGGTCTTGCTCTTCGTGACCGCCATGGCACCGTATGTGCGTCCGTGGTACGCGCCTGGCGCGCATGAGCACTTCAGTTCATCCTTCCGGTCATACCCAAGCCATACCTTGCATGCAAATGAACCCCTTCCGCCCCGTCATCAACCGCGCCATCTTGAGCGCGCCCTCGATCGCCTCCGAACCCGAGTTCCAGAAGAAGAACGAGTCGAGTGAAGGGTCGGGCATCGTCGGCAGCAGCCGCTCGATGAGCTCGAGGTACGGGCGGTGGAACGAGATGCTGTTCTGCGCGTGCACCATCTTCATGCATTGCTCCGCGGCAGCCTGGCTGACCTTCGGGTGGCAGTGGCCTGTGTGGTGGGAAGCCATGGTGAGAGGGGAGGGGATGATGGAGGTAAAGAGGGCAAACGCACCGAGGTTCGTCACCCCGATCCCGCAGGTGAAGTCGAGCATCTTGCGCCCGTCTTCGTAGGTCACGTACGAGCCCTCGCCCTTCTCCATGATCCCCGGGACGAGGCGCCCCACGCCCTTGTTGACATGCTTCGTGCCAAAGTCGTGCAGCGCGCCGTAGGTCGACGCGGAGCGCGTGCTGGGATGATCGAGGTCAGGCTTGCTCTACGCGGGTGAAGGATGCCAGCACACCTCTGACGCGCGACACCGCTCAAGACACTCTTCGTCGTCGCACGCAGCATGGTGGAGGAAGAGGAGAAGAAGGAGAGACACGATGCAGTCTAGTCATTTGAGCGCGTATAAAGCGATCCGCGGACTACATTCTGGCCGGAGGCGAATGATCACGCGCCTATCGCGGCCTGATAAGATACCACGGCGACACCCACAACTTTAGGAATCTCCTTTTTGAGAGAACAAAGGCAAGGCGCGAATGGTACAAGCTGGGTACACAGCAGTCAAGTGATCGTTACTTGTGGTCGCAAACGACAGGAAAGCTCATAGAGCGTCCCAGCGAAAGTTGCTCAAGAACGATGGTCGTGCAATTTACGCGGAGCCCCGCATTCGCAGGGCAGCAACGGCATGGGGTACCTTCCGCGGCAAAGTTGATCCTCTTTCGGACCCGAATCCAGAGCTCTCGGCAGCAGCAACGCTTCATATCGTGCTACCTGTGACGCTGAATGATATGGTATACAACTTGATCCTTCCCTTTATTCCCCATTGATCCCATTTGTTGTACATGAGGGGCAGCGAGCCTTTCGAGGGGGTCAGTTACAGCTCGCCAACGAAATAAAAAGGTCACGTACTCACTTCTTCAGCGGGACGTACTTGTCGAGCCCCAACTCTTTGGTGATCTCCTCGCAGGCCTCCTTGATATGATGCGCCGTCTTCTCAAAGTCTTCGATCTAACGACCCCGTCAGTCGTTTCCTCCGTCAAATACCTCGACCCAACTCACCTCTAACCACACCTGCCCACTCAACCTCGTCCACAACCGACCGTCATGCTCGAACTTCGGCGCTCCCACCTTCCTCTCCTCCAGCACCTTCCGCTGGAATAGATCTTGCGCCTTGTGGTTCAGCTCCTCCTGCCCTTTGCCAAATGGTGGCAGCGGGAGCGCAACGTTGACCATCGAGAGCTCGAAGCCGGTGTCCTCAGGGTACATCATGTCCGTGCCCATGATCTCGGCCATGCGCTTCGTGCCCTCAAAGGCGAGTTTGTGGTTGTAGGCGATGATCGCGTCCTCGCCGCCGAGCCAGTTGCGAAACTTGAGCGCGGGGGGGATGCTGAGGTAGTTCGCCCAATCGGTGGTGCCGTTCCCTAAAACGATACTTGAGCAGAAGCCGGAGAGGAGAAGGAGAATTACTCACAATCGTATTGCACGACGAAGCTCTCGTCCGGAGTCTTCCTGTCCTTCGGAGACTTGTACGTCGCCGACACTGGGAAGGTAGCTTTCACGATCCCTTGGTTGCTGAGACCATGATATAAGCACCACATATAATGCCTGCGCATAGATCTCCTCACCGTTCTGGCACGTAGAACAGCGCCGCGCCCCGCTTCGCGAACAACCACTTGTGTGCGTTCGACACGAAGAAGTCCGGGTCCGACTCCGCTATCTTCTCCTTGAGGTTTGGCTCCTGCCCGATGGAATGCGCGGCGTCGATGACGGTGAGCGCGCCGTACTTCTTCGCAATGGTGACCATCTTCTCCCAGGGTAGAAGAATACCGGGATTCGATGAGATGGAGTCAATGACGGCGACGATCTTGCCAGACGTCTTGCTGGCGGCGAGGTCCTTGACATGGGTCTCCCAGTCGCTGAGGATCTTCTCCCGCGTCGTAGGGTGGTATAGAACGAACTGGGAGATGGAGGGGTGGGGGGCCCGATCATGGAGGTAAGCAACCGTCTTCTCAATCGAATTGTATGTTGTAGTGCCTATTGTGCTGGTTGAATTGATGAAGTGTGGAGATGCTGGGGGATCACTCACAGACGACGATTGTATCATCTGCTTCCCATTCGATGTTCCAGAGAACGGTGTTGAGGCCGTGAGATGCGTTGGGGACGATGACGACCTCATTCTGCTTCACTCCGATAAAGTCTGCGAGCTGCTGTCGGACCTTCGCCAGCAGAGGTGCACAATCGACACGCATGAACAGATCCGGGTTCCCCTCGATCTCCCTGTCGAGATCGAATGCCCATTCGAGCACAGGCTTGGGGCACGAGCCATACGACCCTACCGGTCGAGTCATTCAATGCATCTTGCAGTGATGAGGGACGGAGTACGCACCGTGATTGAGGTTCAGATAGTCAGGCCTCGTTAAGAAGTATTTCGCGAGCGCATGACCGAACGGCGGCGCAGGCTGCTGCTCCAGCTCGTGCAGCGCCGCGTTGGGGAGAAGAGCCTGAATTTCTGGATCCATATGAGAGTGAGAAGCAAGAGGTGCAGACATACCGCCGCCCGCATGGAACTTGTCATCACGGTTGCCTATCGCCGCGGCGTGCGATCACGAACTGACTCGTTCAGAGGGGCAATACAAGCTCCTGAGGTGCTCTCTGACAAGGAACATGACTCCGATTGTCGGTCTATACGGTGGCGACATGGGGTGCGATGGCAGGAGGCGCATGATACGCGAGAACAAAGCCTTCCTGTTCGGGCTGAGGACAATCGGTGATGGGTTCGCACGCTTGGTCCCTGTAAAATGTCAACATCGACGACGACGGCGCCGACCGCGTCTACTTCGGCGCTCACGACTAGCGAGGCGGAGGCGCTCAAGGCATCTGTTTTTCAGCGCTTGCATCCAAGAATCTACTATGAGCGTTTCCTTGAGGAACGCGTACGCCCTGACGGGCGCGAATTTGATGCCTGGCGCGATGTGGCGGTCAATGTCGGTGCGTCGAGCGCTACAGAGCATGGGAAGGTGTATCTTAACGCGTTTTAGGCTCCATATCCACCGCAGATGGGTCCTCCCTCGTCAGATTGGGCGACACGACCATAGTATGCGGAGTGAAGGCAGAGATCGCTCAGCCCGACTTGGATAGTCCCGAAGATGGCTTCATCGGTGCGTCCAATCAGATTCACTGAGCATACGTACTCATAAGCGCTCTTCAGTCCCGAACGTTGACCTCCCTGCCATTTGTTCGCCGAAGTTCAAGCCAGGACCGCCTACAGAAGAGGCGCAGGTTCTGTCCGATCGGTTGAACGAAGTGCTCGCGGCGTGAGTTTAGTGATCGGCGGGTGGGGAACCCTTGCTTATGCGCTTGCAGACACGACGTGCTGCCGACTTCGTCCCTCATCATACACCCCGGAAAGGCAGCATGGGTCCTCTACATTGACGCCACCTGCATCAACTACGACGGAAACGCGTTCGACGCGACGTTGATAGCTATGATCGCTGCACTCAAAAGCAGTATGTAGCATTCATCACTTGGGAGAAAGTACCCCTCATCATCCCTACAGCACGTCTTCCGCGAGCGAAATACGACGAAGATACTGGCAAAGTTACATGCTCGCGGCACGATCGAGTACCGCTCACTCTCACCAACCTTCCCATTGCGATGTCTTTCGGTGTCTTTAATGGGTGCGTGACATCGTCCCTTGCGCCCAACGTTGTGTTCACAAAGTTTCAGCGACACCATCATGTCCGACCTCACCTCTTTCGAAGAGCCGTTGATGGACACTAATGTGACCGTCATTCTCGGACAAGACGGGGGCGTGCTGTCCGTCACACAGGCGGGTATGGGTGGCGGTGAGGCCCTCGTCGATTCATGCATAGCAAGCGCGTCGAAGCGGCGATCCTTTCTTGCAGAATATATCTATGAGTGAAGGCTCGTGCACGCTCCCCTCGTCTGATCTCGGTGTTATTCCATTAACAACATCAACGAACGTCAATGACGCTGCAACTCTGTATCAATTCAGCGCCAGCACATGAGGCGCTGAGCCGGCTCCGTCGTTGTTTCTGGGTATGTCGGCGCATATCACAGCTGGACAAGGCTTCCGGAGGTGGCTCAGGGAGAGGGTGCGGGTAGGGCCCGAGATGGTCTGTCCTTGGATTGGGACGAGTAAGGCTCTGTGGTGATGACTGCAGTTCCGGCTGACCATTCTGCCTTCTCTGAATACGCTTGTTTTATACTATCTTCAGATTGACTCCTTGCGCAGTGCCCTCGCGATAATTAGCCCCATGCAATCGCCACTTACAGTAATTTATGGTCGTGAGATTTGTCTCCTATCTGTGCACGTGGTTTATCGATTCTTATCATCCAGCGACTTCAACCCAAACCTGCACCTCTCCCTGCCTCCACGATATTGACATTGCTGAAGCCCACCCGTACTATGGTCAAGCTCGACAAGAAGGTGATGGCTGCGCTACGAATGGTGCTTAAGCAGCACAAGGACGCGGAAACTTTGGGCCCGGAGGGGCACGTCTTATACAATGCTACACTGTATCGAATGGCGGTGACTTGAGCGCTCTCACCATTGATCCCTTCTCCCTTCCGACTTCCTCTTGGTACAAAACTCATCCCACCGTGCGCGCGGGGCTGAGTGCCCTCGTGAGCCTCGAGGCAGTCCTGTCATGGGCCGAAACCTCCAAGTCGTCCCAAGCGGCGAACTTGGTGCTCGGTTCTCTGCGCGACGGATGGTTCGACATAATAAACTGGCTCGAATTTGCGCTTCCGGCGAGGGGCCCTCTTCCGCTGGACCGCGCTTACTTCCGTGTCTGCATAAACCTCCTGCGCCATTTCTTCCGCTTGAAGAAGCACCTGGCGGACCTTCTCGAGCGGAGCAGGCAGGTGCACGAGTGGACTATGACGCTGTGGTGCTGCCTGTGGCTGAAGGTAGACGACGAGGAGATGATCTGGGACTACGGTCACTGGATGACGCAGGTGAACGACACCATCTCGCTCATGGCGAAACCTGTCGCGCCCAAGGGCAACAAAGACGACTACGACCACGACGCCATGTGGGAAGCCCTCGCCGCGGTCAGCCACAGGTCTAACCGCGTGCATCGGTTCATCATACTTGGTGTCACGCAGCTCATCGACTTTACCATGAATGGAGTGGCGAGCAGGACGCGCGACTTCTTCATGCGGCAGACCCTCAGCGTGATCCAGAAGCAGCTTTGTGAGCTGGAGCGCTTCTTCGTGAAGATGGAGGTCACCAAGGTGCGCGAGCGCGACGTGGAGGCACTCGTCGACGTCGTCTGGAAGCTGCATAACATGCCGGGCGGTAACGACGTCGCTTGCTATGCGCTGGACCTGCTTGTATCCTTCTGGGACTGGGAGCGCCGTTCTGTCGCCTGGTCACTCAAGGCTGGCGTGTTCCCTTTGGTCGCTTCTCTGTGGCGGCCCGAGGCGAATATATCGTGCAGTGTGAGGGGGAAGCTCATCAAGCTCCTTTTCCTGCTCGGTTCTTGGACTGCGTATCTCCCTGCCGCGGTAGCGTTCCAGAGGTACCGTGCGGGAGAGTCCTTGGAGACCGCGGGCGTGCTGCAGGACCCATACGTGAAGATAATGCCCCAGTGGTACCAGGCTCACGCGGAGTTGATGAAGCGATGCGAGATAGTCGAGGAGATGTGCAGACCGAAGTGCTTCAACTGGGTACGTGCGCCGTTCTCATCGAGGTGGCCGCAGAAGGCTGAGTATTTTTGAAGCGCTGTCCGGCGAAGGGGCAGCTTGAGGGTGTGCGGGTGAAGTCCTGCGAATGCTACGACGCATTTTACTGCTCGGAAGCGTGCCAGAAGCAGCACTGGCCCATGCACAGGTGCTTCTGCCCCCTCATCGACAGATCAGACCGAGAGAACTTCAAGAGGATAGAGCCCGTCATACGCACTGGTGAGCAACCACCGAAGGACTTACCGCGCCCAGTGACTAACGTACAAGGCAGACAGAGGTTTTCTGAACTGTAAAGATGCCCACTTTGTCAAGCTCCTTACGAGGAACTTCATCAACGAGAATGGCCAGAGGCTCCTCGATACCATCCATAAAGTCCGACTCGAAAATCTCTCCGCCGACGGGCCCGCCTACGTCGTCGCGCTCTGCGTCCGCTTCGATGGGCAGGTGTCCTCCTTCCAGATACAGCTCTACCCGGGAGTGGAGCTGGACAGCGTCGACCCCGAGCGGAGCGACGAGGAGAACGTCCGCATCCACGTGACGGCGCAGGTGGCCCAACCGCGGCGCCGCAAGCGCCCTCTGCCTCTCGTCGAGGTGATGGTGCTGACGATGTGGGAGCTGCGCGATCGAGCGGAGCACTTCAAGACCTGCAAAGACCATGCGGCGTGCGTGGCGCGCGTGCAGGGTAGGCCTCCGAGGTGCGAGAAGCTGGAAACGTTGGGCAGGCGGTGTGATCAGTGCCCAGAGGTATACGGGCCTGACGAGGATCCGTGGGGAGCTCCGGGGCCGCTGGAGTGTATGCGCGCGACGTACTGAGATCGGGGAACTGGAATTTGTTTGTGAATCATATAAAGATCAATCTCACTTCTTAGGCACCTCTCCCATCGCGCGTGTACATGTATTGTACGCAGATGTATGTGCAGCGTCAGACAGAGCATACATTGGGGCTTCTGTCCATCACTTATTCAGCTCTTCGTAGTGGGGGACTTCACATCATCCGCAAGTCGTTCCTCCTCCGCTGGCCTATCGTCGGAGTCAACTTCAATGAAGCCTCAACAAAAGCTAGGAAAACTCACAGTCTATGTTGAGTATGCCCTGGCAAATTCGATGAACGTTGGATAGATGTACATAACATCATCCCACCCCCGCTCACCATAGGAGGACCTAATAAGCATACTTGAAGGGAAATGCATCGCCAGAAAGGCAGCGGCATTGGCCCTCTCCCTGGGCTCGATGGGCGAGTCCAGAAAGTCGATGTCGCGGAGACCGAGATGCACAATGTCTGGCCTTTTGGTCGGGAGGGCGACGGGCCCGGACTGCAGTTTGACGGCGAGCTGTTCGAGATGTTTGCAGTGGTGTGCGAAAGGAAGTAGTCCATCGAGCGTGCACGACGATGTGCTGAGTCTGGTGCCTTCCAGATGAAGCGTGCGGATCTGCGGCCAAGCGTGCGCCATGGCCTGCAGGTCGCCGTTGCTGAGATCCAGTCGACAATTCAGGTCCACCCTGACATGGCGTAGGTTAACGAAGTCGAGCAGGGGACGGAGATCCTGCATTGTCACGACAACAGCGTAAGGCACCGAGGATAACTCGTTCCACTGGACGATGAAGCTCTGCAGGTCATCGAGGGAGCAGTGGTTCCGCAATTGTTTCCCGAGGTACTCCATATTTTCTGGGTTCTCGGGCCACACAGTCAGCTCGTGAAGGCGTAGGGGAGGGTCTATGTCGGGGGGCGAGTTCAGGGCGAGGGCCGCCGCTGCATCAGTCATGGTCGGGACGTGTATCTTGGCGGTCCGCAAAGAAGACGACTTTCTCTCCGTCCGACAAAACGGAAGGAATTCGCGTGGGTGGCAGAGTAGTGTCAGGGAATGTAGAAGTGGAAGCGCGTGTATGGCCGCCAGTGTTTTCTCGTCGATTTGCCCCATCACTGTCAGCGTCCGCAAACCGTTCCAGCCCGTCAAGATCTCTGCCACAGGCCAAATAGGCGTCTCTGGCGGCAGTCGGAGCGAGAGCGCGCTGATGTTTCGCCTCCGGACTTTGGCCATCATCAGAGTGACTACTTCCATAGCAGTGGCAGTAGAGAGACCTGCGTCGTCCAAGTACCACTCGTCTTCTATGTTGAGGTGCAGACTTGTGAGTGAGTGCGGAATCAAGGCTGGGAAGGTAGAGAAGTATTCGGAAGGCCCAGTGTAGTCAAGATAGCGGAGATGGGGAAAGAGAAACTCTTCATCGAGGGCAACGATGATCTGCCTCAGAGCAGACGGAGACAAGCGGCCCACGGCCGGTAGCAACGGAAAGGTGAGGCGACGGACAAAGTCGCGGTAGTATCTGATGCGACCGACGTCCCTGGGAGTGATGTACTCGAGCTCGCCCTTCACGAAGCTCAGTGTGTCACCTCACAACTCTATGAACGAGACTCACCTCTATCACCCTTTTAGACTCCGGCAAAAGCCTGTAGACGGGCTGGAGGTTGCGCAGCTCGTACCAGAGTACCGCTAGCGCTGACGAAGAGAGCTCTTTGCACGATTTGGCGAGCGCAGCAAGTGACCTTCGCGGAAGCTCTTCAAAGATGAGAGCGCGAAGCTCGGCCGTGCGGAGCACGGCATGCATGCCTGTCTGACCGGTTGGAAGAGGCAAGAAAGAGGAGCGATTCATAGAGTGCGGATAGCAGAGCATATATCCGCGAGAGGCGAAGAGCGCTGAGCGAGAAAACAATCCGCGAGGTTGATTTGAAGGTGGTGGGCGAAGACAAAGGCACGGAAATACCATACTAGGTAATCGCCTCTGCAGCACGTGAGGATTCGTCCATGACTTGTAGGCGCGTGTAACACGGTGTATGCTATCGGATTGGCCCTCGACATCTTACTGAGGCGCCAGTCAAAGAGGCTGACAGACTATAGCCAGTAGGTCTCTCGTTCTTTGTTCGTTGTAAAATAATGGACACGGACCCGTGTAGCTATGATGTAGGACTTTCCCAGCCATAACTATCCTCGTTCGCGCTAACACTAGGTGGTCGATAGGGACCATGCCCTCCGCACGCCGTCATTCGAGATTTTGTCACCGACAAGCATCCTGTTCAAGCAGTAAGTCCAATGCCATTGCGTACAGACACGAGTCTTACCGTACAGGCTATGTCGAGCAGATTCTGGCATAGCTAAAGAGTGTGGGGATGGACTTCAGCACTGCGTCCCAGCCGCGTTCGTACGCCACGCCGCCGATCTCATGTGGCGGACCTGCGGCTATGCGGCGGAGCTGGGGGAAATGCATCGCGAGGAAAATAGCAGCCGCGGTTATTTCGCCAGGATTGATGGGCGAGTTGAGCACGTCGAGATCGCGGAGAGCGTGATGGGCATCGTCCGGCCTTGCGCGGGGAATGGCGACAGTACTGGAGCTCAATGCGATCGTGATATGCTCCAGACGCTTGCAGTTCCGCGCGAGATGGACGAGACCCTCGAGCGTGCAACGCGTCGTGCTAGGGAGTATGCCCCGCAGACGCAATGTCCGAATATGCGGCCAGGCCTGCGCCATAGCACGGAGGTCGTTGTCGGCGATGTCCAGCGTCGTGGGCACCGTTATAGAGCAGTTACAGAGCTGGTGGAAGGCAAGCAGAGGCGCAAAGTCGTTGAGGGTGATGGCGGGATCGGGAAGAGAAAACGGCGGCATCTGCCAGTGTAGAGCCTCCTCATTGCACTCGAATATTATATCCTCCAAAGGGTCGGGGATGCAGCGACTGCGCACAATCCGGCAGAATTGCTCGAGTTCGCATGCGTCGTAGTAGCCTTCAACGTGTAGCTTAGACAACTCGAGGCGTGTCCCTCCAGGGAGTGATCCAGGAAAGTTTGAGGCGGAAATGAAGCTATAGACGCGCATGTTCAGATGTCTCAAAGGGAGTTCGAGTGACCTGTCGAGCGTATAGCTGAGTTTGGGTAGGCTGTCTTCGGTATGGCAGTGCAACGCGAGAGAGCGTAGCTCTGGTATCCTTATCACAGCGTCCAACACGTCGCTCTTGATCTGTCCCGTCAACGACAATACCTGCAGGCCGCCCCAACCAGCCAATATATTCGTAACAGGCAGCAGGGCGACTTTCCGGTCTATCGTGAGGGAGAACTCTTTGACGTTGCGAAGCTTTCGTGTCTTCGGCGCAAGCAGAGTGGTGATCTCCGTCCCTAAGTGTTCGTCTGCGTCTGACGCATCGGAAACACTGATCTGGACAGCCAGGCCGAGAAGCGTCGGCGAGATGAGATTGTGCAAGTGAGGCGCATACGCCGATGGACCATGATACTGGAGATGTGTCAGCCTGGGAAAGAGGGCGTCCCCGCCCAGTGCAATGATGATTCGCCCCAGGCCCTCGGGGGTGAGGAAGTACGGCTCGGACCCAACAGTGAGACGACGGACGAACGGGCCGTAGTAGCGGATGCGGTCCACGTCTCCAGGTGAGATATGTAGCGAGCCCTTTAGAATGTCAGTAGACTGATCATCTGTTTGACAGAGTACACACCGTGCCTTCGACCACCGACTGCGGTAAGAGCATCAAGATCGGTCTCAAGTCGTTCAGCTCGTGCCATAGAGTCTCCAAGGCTGCCGTCGAGAATTCCTTGCATGTGCTAGCGAGAGCGGCGAGAGGCCGCGGGGGAAGCTGCTTGAAGATGATAGCGCGAAGCTCGGTTGTACGGAGGGCGGCGTGCATGGTGAAAGATAACCTTCAGGAGGGGTAGAACGAGTTGTCAAGGAGGGAATTACCATGGTAGCGACTGGCGACTCACGGGTATGCAAGGGCAATACGAGCAGAGAGGGGGGGGGAGTAGAACAAGGTAGGTGGTGGTGATGGACGGAAACAAGGCGTTCCGACGTGAACAAAGGCTGTCGCGTCAATGAACGCCGATCATATCGTCACGTTATGAAGTCACAACTGCTGGCGCTTTTCACCATCCTCACACTCACCGCGCCACAAGGAGTCCATCGGGCGTGCACGACAATGTGCTGAGGCTGGTGCCTTCCAGATGAGGTGTGCAAAGCTACATCAGCGTTCACCGAATTCCAGCGTTTGCCAGCGAACTCAACTAACGGAAGTGCCAATTAAACTCGTCGATCACTTGTTTTGTCGGATTCCTCCGTATTACGAGCGAATTCACTTGTGTATCGCATTTGCAGTTTCCACGAACGCGAGGAAAGTATCGTAGATATCCTGGCACGGCGTTCCGGGTTCAGAGACTTTCGCATATCGCATGTCGACGTTGCATAAACCTGCGCAGTCGCTCATAGGCTTATTGACGTGTAGTTCTGCCAACTATATCTTTGATTCGTGCCTCCTGGTGCTTATACACTGATTTTGCCCCGGGAAACCTGGTGATTGTAAGGCGTCTTTCCGACCTCATTGGTCATTTGCTTGCCGTTCTTTGTTGTTGTAGGTCCATCTAAGTTTAGCGACGCGTACACGGCCCGGGCTGCGCGTGAGGACTCCGCCACGTCGTCCCCGAAGTCCATCCACTGCTGCGGCGCGCGTCCCGCATCTCGTCCTCACCGTTCACCGCGACGTCCATGATATGACCAAGCTCGCACTTCCGCTCCCTACCGACCTCTCGAAGGCGACGGTGAACAACACCGCGTCGTTGCTGCGCATCGTCGCCTTCGCCCTCATCTCGGGCGCGGCTATAGCCTCGCGCTTGTTCGCGGTCATCAACTATGAGAGTATCATCCACGAATTGTGAGTACTCTCGCCGAAGGGGGACAGACTGATGCTCATGTACCTTACAGTGATCCTTGGTTCAACTAGTGAGTGTGGGGAACGAAGAAGTAACGCGACGCTGACCGTATGCAGCCGGGCGAGCAGGGTGCTAGCTTTCAAGGGCTTCTATGTGCGTGTTACACGTTGCTCATCGTCATATCTGTACTGACCTCCTACAGGAATTTTGGAACTGGTTCGACCCCACGGCATGGTATCCCCTCGGCCGTGTCGTTGGCGGTACCGTGTACCCAGGTCTTATGGCGACTAGCGGCGTCATCTACAACTTCTTGAAGGCCATCAACCTCCCCGTTGATATCCGTAACATCTGTGTCCTCCTCGCCCCCGGCTTCAGTGCTCTCACGGCGTGGGCGACCTACATGTGAGTTCCCTCTCGAGCTACCCTACACGCGCCTCATCCCCCTCAGGTTTACCAAGGAAATGAAGGACGAGAGCGCCGGCCTGCTCGCGGCGGCCTTTATTGGCATCGTCCCCGGCTACATCTCTCGCTCCGTCGCCGGCTCGTACGACAACGAAGCCATCGCCATCTTCCTCCTCATGTTCACCTTCTACTGCTGGATCAAGGCTTTGAAGCAGGGCAGCGCGCTCTTTGGCACGCTCGCTGCCGTCTTCTACTTCTACATGGTGGCGGCATGGGGCGGTTACGCTTTCATCACCAACATGATTCCGCTTCACGCCCTCGCGCTCATCCTCATGGGCCGGTACAGCAGTCGTCTCTACGTCGGCTACTCCTCCTGGTATGCTATCGGCACGCTCGCAAGTATGCAGGTACCCTTCGTCGGCTTCCAACCTGTGAAAACCAGCGAACACATGGGTGCGCTCGGTGTCTTCGGTCTGCTCCAGCTCGTCGCATTCGCGCAGCTCGTCCGCTCGCACGTCTCCTCGAAGCAGTTCAAGGACATCCTCTTCTTCTCCCTTGTCGCGATGGGTGTCCTCGGCGCCAGCGCGTTCGTCTTCCTGACATACAAGGGCTGGATCGCTCCATGGACGGGCCGCTTCTATTCCCTCTGGGACACCGGATATGCCAAGAAGTACATCCCCATCATCGCGTCCGTGTCGGAGCACCAGCCGACCGCCTGGCCGTCGTTCTTCATGGACCAGCAGATGCTCATCTTCCTCTTCCCCGCGGGCGTCTTCATGTGCTTCCGCGCGCTGCGCGACGAGCACGTCTTCGTCATCATCTACGCCGTCGTGGCGAGCTACTTCGCGGGCGTCATGGTCAGGCTGATGCTCACGCTCACCCCGGTCATTTGCGTGTCCGCCGCCGTCGCGTTCTCGTCGCTCATCGACGTCTACCTCGACATGGCGCAGGCAGACCCCGTTGAGGATGAGGATGTTCCGGCTGCTGTTGACGACGTGACATCGCCCATGAAGAGCGCGCCCGCGACCGGTACTCCCAGCAAGCAGAAGGCGAAGAAGGCCGCCGCCGCTGCTGCCTCCTCCGACCAGGGCAGCGTCTTCAACACCATCATCAACGTCACCAAGAAGGCCAGCACCTCCACCTCCGGCCTCGTCGTGGGCATCCCCGCGCGCGCCCCCGTCATCATGAACACCATCCTCATGCTGCTCCTCTTCGTCCAGCACTGCACGTGGGTCACCTCGAACGCGTACTCCTCGCCCTCCGTCGTGCTCTCCACGCAGAACCAGGACGGCAGCAAGCACATCATCGACGACTTCCGCGAGGCGTACTACTGGCTGCGCCAGAACACGCCGCAGGAGTCCGTCGTCATGTCCTGGTGGGACTACGGGTACCAGATCGCGGGCATGGCGGACCGCACGACGCTTGTCGACAACAACACGTGGAACAACACGCACATTGCGACGGTGGGCAAGGCGATGTCGAGCTCGGAGGAGGTCGCGTATCCGATTTTGCGCAAGCATGATGTGGACTATGTGCTCATCATCTTCGGGGGTTTGATTGGCTACTCGGGCGATGATATCAACAAGTTCTTGTGGATGGTGCGCATTGCGCAGGGCGTGTGGCCGGAGGAGATCCAGGAGCCAAACTACTTCGACCGTGGCGAGTACCGTGTCGACGAGCGCGCGTCGCCAACGATGAAGAACAGCCTGATGTACAAGATGACCTACTACAGGCAAGTAGCTTCGCACTCCTTGTTCGTCGCTGGTGCTGATACGATGACAGGTTCCCTGAGCTCTTCGGCACGCACCAGGCTGTAGACCGTGTTCGTGGACAAGTCATCCCCAAACAGGGCCCGACGCTCGACTATCTCGGTACGTCACTTCCCCTCACGCACCTCTTCCTCACAAGCACTCACATCTCCCGCAGAGGAAGCCTTCACCTCAGAAAACTGGATCGTCCGCATCTACCAGGTCAAGAAGGAGGACCCGCTGGGCCGCGACCTGAAGAGCGCGAACGCGTTCGACAACGGAAAGAAGCGCAAGCGGACGAAGCCGACGTCGCGGAGGCGGGCGCTCGCGGCGTAAAACGCCACTTACCAGGTGTACAACGCATCTACATACTTACTAGACAGTTCGTCTGTACAGAGTGCAGTACATGACCGTGTAATGGACGCTCCTTGCAAGTCCTCAGCCTCTAGCGAGCTTCTGGCTGATGAAAGGCGGGTTCGGTGAGAGGGCACGCGCGCGCCCCCGTTCACGTGCAGGGCGATTACCTAGTATGGTGAATCTGCCTCGCGGGTCTCTTTGACGGGCGGGGGCCTTTGTCCTAGGCTTGAGATGCAACTTTCCTCCGCCCGCCATCATCAATTAACTTCTACGACCCCGCCTATCTTGCCGCGCTCATCTGCCCTTCGTGAGTCGCCATAATCATCACTTTGTACTCAGCGATTAACTCCGCGCTGCAGTCGTCCCTCCAAACATGCACGCCGCCCTCCGCACGACGGAGCTCCGCGCCATCATCTTCAAGCAGCTCCCACCAACGACGCTCGTAGCGCTCGCAACATCATGTAAGGCGCTATCTGCGGCAGCCTTGGAGATCCTTTGGTACGAGTTGAAGGACTTCAAGCCCCTCGCGATGCTTTTGCCCAACTCTAAAAGGGGACCAGAGGTAAGTCGCGCGCTAAGCTGATTGTCAACCTACTGAGGCTGTCGGAGGTAGATCCAGCGTACATCCTCCCCAGGGACGTCGAGCGCATCCGATACTACGGCGCCTTTGTTCGGCGCCTTACCGTGCCGGCGCTGCCCAGCCATCTTTCTCCGTCGACCTTGGAGCAAATACTTGTCGCGCTGGGGGACGATGACCTCTTTCCCAGCTTACGTCGCCTCGATTATAACGGCCCGTCGGTGTACGCGCCTTGCTTGCATCGACTGATACCTCATACGCTTCTTTCCCTCGCTGTCACTATGGTCGACTCGCACGACTCCACTGCGCGGCTGGAGAGGAGGGAGATCACCGCTCTGGCCATGCTGAGGACCCGGGACTCGAGCCGTATCAGAGAGTTCTCCTTAAAGCTGTCTCGAAAGTCTACTCTATGGCCTGTCGCGGACATACTGGCAGACTGGGATAGCTTACAGGCGTTGTCGCTTACGGGACAAATTGAGGAAGACGTGGTGGATGCTGCGATAAGTCTGCCTCATCTTGAGACTCTTGCTTTGAGCTGCCTCTCCTGGGCTTTCCTCCCTATACCATCCTTGCAGCTCAAGAGGCGACACAGGCTTCCGCTGAGGAATCTGCGCCTTCAAGGCATCGGTCTGTTGAATGTCAAGCTCTGTCTTGATACATTTCCAACCATGACGCGTCTTGATATGTCAGAACTACATGTCAGGGCGTACTATGGTGTATCGCGTCTTAGTGACTTGTGCCGCGCTGTGCAAAGTCGCTGCATCATGTACGCTCTGGAGAACATCGTACTCGAGCCTGAGCTGGACGCCCTTCTCTCTCCCACGTATCAATCGCACGATCCTGTCATCGCTCTCAAAGACTTTCAGCCTTTGCTCGCTTTCGAGTGGCTCTGCCACTGCAACATATCCGTTCCTAGCACGCTTGACATTGACGACAATGATCTCCAGGCCATAGCGCAAGCCTGGCCGCAGGTTCGCACGCTCTGTCTACGGGGCCATCTGGCCAGTACGACACGCTGCACGCTCGAAGGACTCGTTCACTTCGCGCGGTACTGCAAGCGTCTAGAGCGACTCACTATCGCGCTGCGAGGAAGCATCATCCCCACTCCCAGAAAAAAGTTCGGCCTGGTCCACCGCAACCTCCATCACCTCGACGTCCTAAGTTCGCCGATAATTGCCGGACAAGAGCCCAGAATTGCCTCCTTTCTGGGCACAATCTTCCCCTCTATCTCGCGCATCTCGTCAACGGCCGGCCCGACGTCGTATGTGCATGCATGGGGCCAGGTCATGGCGACCTACCGTAGTTTTGTCGACTTTGCACCTTTGGCGCTCCAGCTCGATCCCAGAGATAGTACGGCATGATGCAGCTATTATAATGGGCACCTTTGTGCTGATTAGGAGAATAGGAGCCAAACATTTTAGTACATGTCGTACAGAAGCCTAAGCACATACCTCTGGGAGTATACATACATCTTCGTACAATACGTGCACGATAATGAGGACAATTAACCGCCTTTACGAACGCCGAACTGAGGGCCGCCGTCAGCTCACCGTGCGCCATACTCGTCGACAGCCTACTCACCACGTTCACCACCTTCGTGAAGTTCTCATTCGCAATCCCCGTCCTATCGTCCGACAGGCTCCACCCCCCAAAGATCGCCCGCGCCGGCAGATCGCTGAACGAGTTCACAAACTGCACCTCGTACGCGACCGGGTCCGAGTCCGGCACGGCGACGAGCACGGCCTGGTAGCCCTGGTACGGGCACGTCATCACGAGCTCGCCGCTCTCGACCTTGGCGGAGATGGTGAGCTGGTCGGTGACGGCGCCGCCGAGGACGAGGCCGGAGGGGGTGGCCTGATGGAGGAGCCAGTCACCCTGGTTCTGCCCGTGTTCGGAGGTGAAGGCGGAGCGGAGGCCGGCGGCGCTGGCGAGGGTGAGGCCGGAGAGGAGGGCGAGGGCGGGGACGAACATGGTGTTTGGTGAGAGCTGGGAGGCAAGAGGGAGACTGTGATAGAGCTTTAGGTGTGGTGTACGTCAAGGAATTTGGGGACATCTTATATACGACCTTTAGTCGACTTAGCGAGCGGCCTGCATATATGAACTCGTTACCCTCGCTGGTTGGCACCCGTTTCATGCCGGCCTTCCGTTCCTGTTGGCGGTGCTGATCACTCGTGTCCGTTCATTGTTACTGAGCCGGCGAGTAATCTGCGCGACGTCGAGATCGAGAGATCTGTCGCCTTGCCATGGCCGCTATTGAGTACCGTGACCGTTATTTGAGCTCGGTGGTTTGCGAGAATGTGAGAGCAGTCGCTATGAGACTTGACTGGGCCAGCGGCAATCCAGGCATACTAGGGCACCTTCGTCCTGAGAAAAAGCACCTGAAATCGCGAAGAGAAGAACGTCAAGAATCAAGACCAGCAGGCCCATCCTCGTGGATATTCCCGATTAGGCAAGTTTTGTTGATTGTTGAGCACTGTTTGGCGCGACAGTAATTCCGGTAAGGACGCAGAAGCGAAGACCACGTCTTCTTCCGTGTTTCTTCCAGCATATAATTGTTTCTTCCGCGTATGAGAAATCCGAGTCGCAAGGGAGAAGGCGAAATAAATGAGACCGGAGCGAGAACTTGCCGTGATATTCAGGCAAAATCGGTCGCCTATCATGCGTCATACACTCGCTCAGAGTGCCCACAAGCCAGAATTTCGAAAGACGTAAGAAGACAGCGGCCCGCAGTCAGCACGAACTAAACGAGCTAGCAATTTGGCGGATCGCCATTCACTATCGCGGAGGCCATTTAGTCAGTCGTCCAGGAGACTTTAGGTGGGCCACAGCGGGGATTGAGGGTAGTCAGAGACACGCGGACGAGTATCTTGTGGAGGTAGCGTAGAACGAGGAGACCGTAGTGCAGAACGAGGAGGACGAGAGACGGTCGTGGCTGAACCCAAGCGCGCCACACGGCCGAAAACAACTATCGGGAATTGCCGAGACGCACGTGCAGACTCCCACAAGATCAACTTTCCGTCCCGCATCCCTTGTTTCCTACTCTCATGACGGTGCAACGAGGCTGTCTTTCAATTTTGACGCGCCTATCGATGGTTCTCGTATCTTTGAACTCCGCGGGACCAGTAAATCCGGTCGAGCGGACCTCAAAGCTTCTTGACAGGCAGCAGCGCCCTCAAAGTGGCCCTCGTACCGTCCCGACGACAGGCGTGACTATCCGCCTGCGTTCCCCTGCTCCACCGAATACGACAAGCCCATCTCCATGCAAGCGACGCAGGCGACTCTTTCCGTAAGTCAAAGCGACAGCTATCAGGCTAGCCTGTATTCAGAGCTTGTGTCTACCTTTTGAATGCACCAATGTCTAACCAGCCAGCCCGACAAGCTTTCCCGGTCAGCAGACACTCCAGCGGCGTCCGTGCCTTCATTTTCGGAGGGCTCCTTCCCTTCACCTGTAGGTCCAAAGTACAAAGAAAGTCCAGCTCCAAAGCCCCCCAGATCCACCGGAGCGACGCTCCCCCTGCGCCTGCAAATCCTCTCGTAAGTACAGCGCCTTCTATCGCCTCCGTACCACCGAGCCCGGACGCGAACGCGCGCGACGTTCCACCCGGAAGGCAGCCTTACCTCACCGCGGACAGCGCACGGGTCGCCAAGGAAGCCCCCGGCGCGAGCTAAAGTGCCGTTATTTATGGCGGCGCGCGCGATTTTCCTTGCGCCCCTCGCTTGATTCCTTTTGAGCCTCTTGAGCCTCGCTTGATTCCCCTTCGCTCGTGCTCTCGCCTCGTTCACTCTTTTTTGTTCTTTTCGAGACCACGGGAGCGTACCATGTCGGCCGCGGTCCAACTTGCCCTTCATGATACGTGAGTGGTGTGTCTGCAGTGAAGAACATACGGAGGCTCATCGATCTGCAGGATGGGCGCCGCCTTCATTGGCTGTATCATCGCTGGGCTGTGCGTTCTCTCATATTTTCCTACCGCGACTGTTACTCACGCGTGTCTTGCAGTCTTCACGGAGGTACGCTTCTCCCCTGCCCTCCATGTCTAGCGACCGCGCTCACCGATCTCTCCAGTCTCCATCGTGCAAACATGGTACTACTTCACCCACCATCGCGACGCCTGGCACACCGTCTCCCTCGTACGTACCCCATCTTCCTTGATCACCGAGCCTCGTCCCCTCCCTCGTAATCGCCGACTCGTGGATCCCATACTAAGATCGCCCAGGTGACGGCAGTCCTGTTCCTCGACACCGTACACCAGGCGCTCATCTCGTATACGGGTACGTATCGGCTGGTCTGATGGGATGGCGCGGGCGCCTACTTTCGTTCGGGAGGATCGACGCTGATGCTCGCCTCTGGCAGTATACTACTACGTGATCGCGAACTACGGGAGTGCAGTCACCATCGGCGAGCTAGTATGGTGCGTGGTTCGCTAGGCCCGCGTCTGTTTTACTGGCCCTCTGCCCTACCGAGGACATCGCTTTCGATCCGAACAAACTCCCACCTTGCGGAGCGCACCCCTTCGCGATCGAGCACAAAGCTGACGCCTCTTCTCGCCCATGCAGGAGTCTCCTAGTCGAGGTCTATTTCAATGGCTTCACGGGCTTTCTGGTGCAAGGGTTCTTGGCGTTGAGGATATGGCGTTGTGCGTACTATTTCCCTTCGATTACGTTGATACCCACTTACTAGATGCTATCCAGTAAGCAACAAGAACGTCTGGTTGACCTCAATAGTCGTAAGTATTTCGAAGCTCGCTCGCAATTTCCGCTGACGGGTCCACAGTGCGTTTTCATCTTCGCCGAGTTCTGTGAGTGGAAGCAGGCTCCAATTTGCCGCAGTTGGCTCACCTTTCACGATCGCCTCCGCCAGGTTGCTGTCTCGGTAAGTCATCCTACCGCATACGCTCGCTTGACCTCGCTAACCGGTGGTCCAGTATTCGCCTCCCTCGCGTATGTCATCTCTTCTTCTCGGCCGCCCGCGTCCGTCGTTGATCATTGAACAGCCTTCATTTAAATACGTTCGCCGAGTTGGCAGAACTACAGGTGAGGTTGTTCACGACAGAGAAAAGCGGCACACATCCCAGTTTTGAGCGCATATATGCGCTCTGGCCACCCTTTTTTCAAACCTCATATGCGTGTGCACTAACCTCTACCTCCCAGGGCCTCTCGGTCTCAGTCAACGCGCTTGCGGCGGCCGGCGACGTGCTCATCGCGATCATCCTCTGCACCTTGTTGCATAGGTCACGGACAGGGTTCTCGAGGTCCGACACGATCATTAACAAGCTGGTGAGTCGCGAGCCGTGCATCATGAATGTCAATTGAACGATTTCTCCAGATCATCTTCGCCGTCAACACGGGAATGCTTACAAGGTGCGGGACTTCCGCTCGTTCTCCTATCCCGGCTAATCCGAAAGTCGCAGTTTGTGCGCCGTCGGCTCGCTCATCTCGGTGCGTCTTCATCGCCATCCTTCTCCCCCATGCACTCTTCTCCCCTCATAACCACCACCGCTTCTGCAACCCACCACCGTTTCTTCAACCTAACCCCCCTCCCCAGATCACCGTCGCTGGCAACACCTTCTGGTACATCGCCTTCTTCTTCTGCATGGGCCGCCTCTACACGAACTCGCTGCTCGCGACGCTCAACGCGCGCAAGGCGATCCGCTCGTCGGCGGACGGCGCGTACAGCTCGGAGGACAACAATGTGTCGATCTTCTCGAAGGGGATGATGTCGATGGGGTCGAGGGTGAGTGCCGTGTCTCTAGGGTGTGGACGCACAGGAGGGACGGGCGGACGTGTCAGTGCGGTCATCGTGCGGGCTGGCGGTGGAGATGCATGGAGTAGGGACGAGGCAGACGGAGGAGGGCGGGGACAAGTTGACCAACGTGCTGACGACTCCACAGCACCGCCCGACGACGACGAACATCTCCATCAAGATCGACACGACGAAGGAGGTCGACACGGACGTGGAGACGAACCTGACGTTCGCGCAGCCGGAAGACTTGACGCCGGTAGATTTCGACCTTTTATTTTGTGCCCTCGACGTCGCTGACTCGCGTTCGCAGATATCCTACAAGGCGCCCGAATCGCCAGCCTTCGGGGACCGTGCCATCGCGAAGGACGAGAGTCGGGAAGGCAGCAGCGACCGGAGCATGGTGTAGGGGGGACGGGACTCCAGTGGCTTCGGCGTTGAATGGAGCTTCATCGCGAGCAAAAGGACGAAGGAGAGTCGCATTCGTCACCATCCCCCTCATCCTCGACGGGCCCTTTCTTTGCTTCCCTACGTTATCCCTTCGTTCTTCTGCTGTCCTTTCTGACTCGCTGTTCGCGTCGTACTCGTTGCTTACCCGCTGTTCCCTTATCATCTACTCCTCTCACCCTCTTACACCCTTCGCGCCCTCATTTGCCGTTCTCCGCCTGTAGAAAAGATGCTGTACACATCGCTGCTGACCCCGTCGAGCCGGCCAGGGCCATACATAGACCTCGCATACGCTCCTTGTTTATATGATCCGTTGTTGTCTTTCGCTGAGTGTGTGTCGTCTGGCTCTCGAAAGAGAAAAAAAGAAAGTGAAAACTAACACGACGATACTTCAATGGCCCGTACGGGGGTCGAACCCGCGACCTTGGCGTTATTAGCACCACGCTCTAACCAACTGAGCTAACCGGCCTCTGACACTTTTCTGACAAGCACATACAAAGCGAGGGCAAGGGCAGATGGGACCTGGACCTCCACAGCGAGAAGTACAGTAGCTTCGTTCATGCCGCCTCCTCGCACCCCAGGACCGGTGTTCAGAGAAAAGCGGATGCGGTAGGTAGGGCGGTCGAGAGCACGGCGATGAAGGCCGCCAAGGCATGTACAACATGGTCGTTCTCAATAGTGTCAGCAGCCGAATTCCCGTGGCACTGACTTCGCCTATGGCTTATTAGCAGTCATACCATCTCGCGCGCAAGTCAGGCATGTTGAAAGCAGTAAGCGCCATAAGATGAGCACATGAACAGTCTCGTCGTAGATGCGTCCATGCACCATGAGGGTAGGGAAGAGAGGGATCGAAACAGGATCGAAACGAGAAAGTTCAATGCGGCACGTGCGCTCGGCAATCCCCGTGAATTGTCTTCGTCACGCACGAGCCATGTGGCGAATTCAACTTTCCTTCGACGTCGACTGCGCCCTCTTATTTTCGTGCGTTACTCTGGTCGGACTTACGTGTCATCTGATTAGAGGGTATGAGCACAACAGAATTTCTGTTTTGACGGCCAGAATCCGGTATCACACCACAGTAATTTGACGTCTGCGCTGCAAATCAAGATATTGCGACCTAGTCTCAATTGCAACAAATAGGGTGGCTCAATGTATTGTCGATGTACCAGTTGGCGTTTGTCACTCTGCTGCTGCTTGCGAGGTCTCGGAGATTTCAGCACAACAGAAATTTCCGGTATGAACCGCTCGCGCCGCCATTCAGCGAATTCACCTGCTTTCAAGCTACTCACGAGGTCGTGTACGGCAGCTAGTCACAAGAGTGGGATCATGAGCCCACAAATTTGTTCGAGGAGTCGGGAAGCACGCAGAGGCCGAACGAAATTCCAGTATTCTCCCCTCTTTTCCCTGCTTAGCATGTAACCAGAGCTCGCCTACGATGTGGCTCAGCCACGAGGAGAACAGAAACGCGGCGCAAGGGCGCTGGGCCCCATGGGTGCGGCGGCATAGCGGAATTTAGTTCTGCTCAAAACCGGAATTCACAGCCGAAATTCGGTCTTGCTCTCTATTCTCTAAGATTACTGGCTAGCCACAGTACGAACTTTGGTAGAGCGAGGTCCAGTGCATCTAATCCACTTTCTACACCCGCTCACGTTGACTCACCATCATTGACAGAGAACGGAGGAACGGAGGCAAGGCACTCTTCCTCTCGCCCTGATACTAGGTAGAGGTCTATCGCAAAGTGCAGCGACTATGCCGCAAGGAGTGCCTGGAGCACCGATAAGTACGAGGGGCTGCGATGCCGCCGCCTGCGCGCTGATGATATAGAGGCCGCCATCGGCAGGCCCAGCTGGTGTGCCGGTCCGCTCTTTCATGTTTCTATTGGTCGTCTTGGGCGCTGAAACGAGTCAAGGCGTTCGAGATTGAGCAGACGATCCGGCAGGGATCTCAAGCAGCATGGTCATGATCAGAGAATCAGCCAAGTTTAGAGGAACTACTGTACCTTCAGCGCCTCCCTTGTCCTCGCCCACGTCCTCGGCGCGCAACGACCATGGCAGCCCCCTCCGAGCTCCGCGTCCCTCTCAGCCCCCTCGACATCAACGGGCCCGACTTGAGCGGCATCACTATGGGCTACGTCCTCCGCCCCGGCATCGACGAAGACGCGCTCCGCTCTGCCCTCTTCCGCGTCGTTGACAAATGGCGCCCCCTCGCCGGGCACCCAGTCTGGGATGGCGCTGCGCAAAACTGGTACATCAGCGTTCCCGCGCCCGCCTACCCGCTCCCCACCTCTCTCCCCTCCTTCCACTTCACCGTATCGCACGTCGCCGGTCCGCTCCCCCACGTCCAGCCCGTGGACGACGCGTCCGTGACGCTCCTGCAGAGCCCCCCGATCGCGCACTTCAGGCACCCGGACACGGTGTGGGCGATCAAGGACGTCGCCGCGCGCCGCTTCCCCTTCCTCGCCGTGCATATCACGCACTTTGACGATTACGACTGCGTGGGGGTGAATGTGCCGCACGCCTTGTTTGACGCGGTGGGCCTGGGGCAGGTTCTGCGCGCGATCGACGCGGAGATGCACGGGAAGGAGTGGGAGGTGCCGCCGATGTATCTTGGGGAGAACCCGGTGGCAAAAGCGGTGAGGGACATGGAGGAGAGCAAGGCGATGTATGAGGAGGAGCCGGTGAGCTTGAGGTACTTGAAGCAGGTACTGGTCTCGAAGGAATCGGACGGTATAAAGCAATTTATGGAACGGATGGAATGGGAGTGGAAAACGCAAGGTGTGGAGTATGGGGCAGTGTACCTCGGGAAGGATGTAGTAAGGGATCTGGTCAAGAATGTGAATGAAGAGCTAGCAAAGGAGTTCGGAGGTAAAGAGCGCGCGTCCATGGGTGATGTGCTGCTTGCTTGGTTCCTAAAGGTGTGCATCAGCAGTTTAACGGACTAATCAATATACTCACACCTCTCAGGCCGCCCACAGCGCCGAGACCACCGACAATAACGTGCTCGTCGTCCCCTACACCTCCATGCGCGACGCTCTCTCTTCAGCCGCCGGCCACCCCCTCACCACCTACACCCACAACTGCAAATACCTCTTCGCCCTTCCCCCACTCACCATCTCCTTCCTCCGCACCGCGCCCCTCCCCCTCCTCGCCGCCACCGCCCGTCGCGCCCTCCTCGCCGCCCGCCAGCCCTCCTCCCTCCAAGCCCTCCTCCACTGGCGCGAGCGCACCGGTAGCCTTCTGAACCGCCGACCGGGCGTGGACTCGTGGCTGGTATCGAACCAGGGGATCGGGAGGTTCGCGGATATCGACTTTGGCGTGGCGATGGTGGGGTATTGGAGCTGGACGTCGTCGGTGTTGTCGATGGATCATATTTTGACGATTAATGGGTTTAAGGGCGGGTATGTGTTGCAGGCGCCGATGAGGAGGTCGAGGTGGGAGGCGGTGGAGAGGGAGTTGGAGGCGCTGAGGACGAGGACGACGAGGAAAACGCCGGAGGAGGGTACTGATTCAGCGGACTCTACTTTATGACTATGCAATGGATGGTTGGATCCACAACGAACTTGCTGCGAAGTGCATACAAGAAACCCAAATTAATTCAGTCAGCCGAGTATTCTATGCGCAAGTATAGTCCCAAATTGTGTCCGTGCTCTGTATAGCGACCGAACGACCAAGTCGCGGCGTGACATGCACCTGAAGTTTGTTAGTATACGTATTCTCATTCGTCAGAACAAGAAATGCGCACCTTTAGCAAGAAGCATCGTTGGCGCTGTCGAGGACGATGAACCACCCGTGGTAGACGCCGTGGTCGTAGTAGGACGTGTTCACCCACTCGAGCGTGTTGAGGCCGTCGTACTTCTCGCTATGGAGGTCCAGGTCCCATCTGCCCTTGCCCTCGCCGAACTGAGGGCCGTCATCAGCTCACCGCGCGCCATACTCGTCGATAGCCTGCTCACCGCATTCACCACCTTGGTAAAGTTCTCATTCGCAATCCCCGTCCTATCGTCCGACAAGCTCCACCCCCCAAAGATTGCCCGCGCCGGCAGATCGCTAAACGAGTTCACAAACTGCACCTCGTACGCGACCGGGTCCGAGTCCGGCACGGCGACGAGCACGGCCTGGTAGCCCTGGTACGGGCACGTCATCACGAGCTCGCCGTTCTCGACCTTGGCGGAGATGGTGAGCTGGTCGGTGGCGGCGCCGCCGAGGACGAGGCCGGAGGGGGTGGCCTGATGGAGGAGCCAGTCGCCCTGCTCCTGCCCGTATTCGGAGGTGAAGGCGGAGCGGAGGCCGGCGGCGCTGGCGAGGGTGAGGCCGGAGAGGAGGACGAGGGCGGGGGCGAACATGGTTGCTGAGGAGAGCTAAAAGGCGAATGAAGGACTTTGATAGAGCTTTAAGTGGGATGAACGTTGTGGAGTTTGTGTACGCCTTATATGCATTCTCTGGCTGACTTAGCGAGCGGTTGGCACAACCCTCGCTGGAAGGTCGCCTGTTTCGAGCCGACCTTTCGTTCCTGTTGGCAGTGCTGACCACTCGCGTGCGTCCATTGTTTTCGAGCCGGTGAATGATCTGCGCGACGTCGAGATCGAGAGATCTTCGCGGCCGTGCCATGGCCGCTATTGAGTAAGATGACCGCTATTGGAGCTCGGTGGTTTGCGAGGGCATGAGAGGCTGAGAGCAGTCGCCATAGAAGTTGTTCAATCAGCGGCAGTCCCAGTACACCAGCGCCTCTTGGGTCTGAGAGAAAGCACCTCTATTCGCGAAGGAGCAATGTGGTGGAGACCAACGTGATTGGGTGTAGAAAGTGGAATAGTCACGCTGGGCCGCTGGGTGCAGCGGTCGCTCTTTCGATCATCGTATGTTGACCGAGAAATCTCTCACGGGACCAGAATCTAGCATGAGTACAGCCAGAACAGCGTGCTGAAGACAGTCGACGATCGTGGTCGTGGTCGAAGAAAAGTCGAGTATGCCACGCGGCGCGAGCGTGACGGAAACGATGCACGGGGATTGCCGACCGCACGTGCCACGTTGAACTTTCCGTTCCGATTCCCTTCCTTCCCACCTTCATGGTGCATTGACGCATGCACGGCGAGACTGCTCATCTTATGGCATTTACTGCTGCTAACATGCCTGAATTGCGCGCACGAGAAGGTATGAATGCTAATAAGCCGTAGGCGAAGTCAGTGCCACGGGAATCCGGCTGCTGACACTATTGAGAACGGCCATCATAGCGTACATGCTTTGACGGCCTTCATCGCCGTGCTCTCGGCCTACAGAGTACCGCTCTTGCTTCCTGAGGGACTCCGGTCATGAAGGCGTCAGATCTGGATGAATGTGAACTATCACCGAGGTCGTCTGCATGTCGTTGTGTTTGAGAATCCGCCCTTCTAAAGGTAAGTCTGATGCCCGAATAGTTTCGGTACTCAACTCATACAAACTCTGGCAGGGGATTTACCTTTGAAGACTACACTGTATGCAACCGCAGAGCAGCGGGTGTCGGTATTTGGGAGAAATCTCATGGCCGTTGGAAGACGTCACGTCACGTTCAAACGCTCTCGAATCACCGAGCTTTTAAAGAGGCATGGTTTCGCGACGATTCTCGGTCTCGGCGCCGTGCTGAGCACCCGCCTGTTCAAACACAATGGACGAGCGCGGGCGACTAACCCCGCCAACAGGAACGGAAAGTGGGCGTGAAACGGGCGACCGACTTGCGAGAAGGGACCGAGGGCACTACAGTTGACCACCCGCCAACCCCTCCGGTACTCGTATATAAGGCGTGCTCATCTGCCTTCTGTATCCAGCACATCTTCATCCCACTCAAAGTCCCACTCCCGACTCTCAACTCTCACCAGCAACGACAATGTTCGCCCCAGCCCTCGCCCTCCTCTCCGGCCTCACCCTCGTCAGCGCCGCTGGCCTTCGTCTCGGCACGACCTCCGAGTACGGGCAGAGCCAGGGCGACTGGGCCCTCCACGAAACGTCCGGCGGCGCCGTCCTCGCTGCGTGGGCAGACAGCCCGACCGTCTCCGCCCACATCCAGAACGGCGAGGTCTACATCGACTGCCCGGCCAACTACAAGGGCTACCAGGCCGTCCTCGTCCCCATCGCCGACCGCGACCCCGCGGCGTACGAGGTCCGCTTCGTGAACTCGTTCGACAACCTGCCCTCGGGCACGCAGTTCGGGAGCTGGTACCTGTCGGACGACCGCCTCGGCCTGGCGAACAGCAACTTCACCAAGGTGGTGAATGCGGTGAGTGGATGGTGGCTTGATACGGGGGAGGCCTTGGGGAGCTGACGGTGCTCTACAGTTCGGCGACGACAAGGGCAGCTTCCACGCGGAGAAGCGGGCGGAGTACGACGACCTGTACACGCTTGAGTGGGTGAACAAGTCCTACTACGACCACGGCGTCTACAACGGGTGGTTCCTCGTGCTCGACAGCGCCAACGATGTCTCTTGCTAGACGTATGTGTATATTGACCTGGAGGCTATGACAGGTGCTGATGAAGGTCCACAGCAAAGTATAGCGCCGTGATATAGTCGGACTACTGGTCTTCCTACGTTAGGTTACGATTACCTAGGAAGACATGGACACAACTTGGGACTATACTTACGCATAGAATATTTGGTCGAATGGTCTAATATGGTTTTTGTGTTGCACCGGAAAGAATAATTGCGTTGCAGGACTTTCTCTTTGCGTGCGCCGCGCGAGCTTCATGAATTGAGTCGACGAGCTGCATCGCCATCGTCGCGCTCGTTAGCTACCCTGAACCAATAGAAAAGACGCTTGATCCGACTTGTCAAAAGGCAGAATGTAGCGACTAAGTCAGGTGTAATCGTCGAGAAAGATGGAGAACATGTTGAGAACAATGGCCGATCTGTTTGTGCGTGCTTACCAATGACCTCGCCATAACGGGAACAAGACCCTTGGCGGTCCTCAAAACTTACCAACATCGTCGGTGGCAACGACGAGCACTTGGAACTCGACGGTGACGACTCGTCCCCTCCTTAGCTTGAGCAGTTGAAAGAGCGCTGCAAGTTGTGCGATCTTCCCATCACCTATATTGCGCTTCATTTAACAAGGTTCACCGTAGTACTTCTCGTGCAACGCGCGTCGGCGATCTTCAGGAGAGACATATAGGAAAGAGGTGTGTGGGGCAGAATCCGCAAAGGAGACGGACACTGACGCGGAACAGTCGCGCGTACAGCAATGGCCAACAAGAAGAACAAGGCTAAGAAGAAGGCCGCCGCTGCCGCCAACGGTAATGGCTCGGCAAACGGTGATGGGTGCGTGGTGTGCCAACTGCTGTAATAACGCGGCCCTGAACGCACGTTTTAGCCCCTCCGAATCAGGGCCGAGCACGCCTCCCCCTCAGTCCCCTTCCTCTCCCCCAGAAGAGATGGAGCCCGCCCCGTCCGAGGACAAGGTCGCGCAGGCCGAGAAAATCAAAGAGCAGGGCAATGCCGCGTTCAAGAACAAGCAGTACAAGGAGGCCATCGACCTGTACTCGAAGGCGATCGGTGCGTCGCCAGCCTCGCGCACGCCACTCATCGCTCACATGCACGCACACTTACAGAGCTCAACCCGTCGGAGCCGGCCTACCTGACCAACCGCGCCGCCTCATACATCGCGCTCAAGCGCTTCCGCCCCGCGCTCGCCGATTGCCAGGCCGCGATGAACATCCAGAAGCCTCCACCCGTGAAGACGCTGCTGCGGCTAGCACGCTGCCAAGCCGCACTCGGTGACAGCGGCCCTGCAATGTCGACGATTCGTGCCGCATTGTCGGAGGAGCCCACGAACGCGCAGGCGCAGCAGCTGCAGACGAAGATCGAGGAGCTCGAGGGCCACCTGGAGAAGTTCGAGCGGGCGCGTAAGCAGTGTGACTGGGGGATGGCACGATTAGCGCTGGACAAGTGCTTGCAGAGCATCGAGGCCGATCCGGCGGAGGTGCCGATAGAATGGCGGCTCTGGCGGGTGGAGCTCGAGCTGGCGAGGGCGAATTGGGACGGGGCGAACGTGGCAGCGAAGTGCGTGTGGAGCGATCCTGCTGTACGAATAAAAATGCTGATGGTGTGGAATATTCAGCGATGCGCTCCGGCAGCACTCCTCGTCACCAGATGCGCTCACTGCGCGTGGTCTCGTGCTTTTCTTGTGTGGCAAGCTCCCGCAAGCCATACAACACGTCCAGCAGGCCTTGCGGTTAGATCCTGGGCACGTCAACGCGCAGAAGTTGCGAAAGCGCGTCAAGGAGGTCGAGCGTTTGAAAGAGGAGGGCAACACCTTCTTCAAGACCGGCAAGTTCGAGGAAGCGATCGACAAGTACACCGAGGCTCTTGATGTGGGTTGCAAGTGCGACGCCAATTGCTCCTGTGCACTAAACCGATTATTTAGGTGATTGGCGAGGTTGAGACGGAAGGCAAGGGCGGCCAAATACGATCAACCCTCCTGTCCAACAGAGCAACTACGCTTGTCAAGGTTAGTTGATCTTGTGCTATTTGCGCTACCGCTAGTCCTAACCACCTTCACCTAGCTCTCAAGGCACCAGGAAGCCCTCGAGGACACCGACAATGCGCTCCGGCTCGTGCCCACATCGTACAAAGCCCTCCGAACACGCGCACGCATCAACCTCGTGCTGGAGAACTACGACGGCGCGGTGCAGGACTTCAAGTCCGCCATCCACGAGGCGAGCGCGGAGGGCTCGACGTCGGAGGCGGAGATCCGCACGCTGAAGACGGAGCTGAAGCAGGCGGAGCTGGACCTGAAGCGCAGTAAGACGAAGGACTACTACAAGATCCTTGGCGTGTCGCGCGACTGCTCGAGCGCGGAGATCAAGAAGGCGTATCGCAAGCAGAGTCTGATGCACCATCCGGATAAGGTGCGTTTGACGTTCTGTAGTCACATCCGACTTTTCCTGACCATTTTCCTACGCAGGGCGGTGACGAAGAGAAGTTCAAGCTCGTCGTCGAGGCGCACGCCGTGCTCTCCGACCCCGCGAAGCGCGAGCGCTACGACCAGGGCGACGATGACGACTCGGGCATGGGCGACGCCGGCTTCGGCGGCATGAACGACGTCAACCTCGCCGAGCTCTTCGCGCAGTTCCACGGCGCGCGCGGCGGGGGCTTCGGTAGCGCTGGCGGCTTCGGTGGCGGAGGCTTTGGCGGTGGCGGCGGCTTTGGCGGAGCGGGCTTCGGGGGCCAGGGCTTTGGCGGCGCGGGGAGCAGGCGGAGCTACTCGCAAGGGTTTCCCTTCTGAGCGCAACTTTGCATGCCCCATCGCTGCGTGTAAGTGTACACCTCCACTGTGTGAGTATGCACTTCTGCCGTGTACGTGTGCACGTTGCTCTTGTAGTCCGCCTGCCGACAGCGTCAGGCTCCTTGCTTTGTACCAGACATGCTGTTCCGGGCTCGGTGTATGTTTACCTGTACAACATTCCGATGTCCCGCCTGCTGTCCGTGCTACTCCTAGTTTATCTACCGTCGACGCGCTCTGTACACTGCTACATACAACTCATCTTGATGTATCTTTTTTCCAACTCTTGCCGCCGGCGTGAACTCTGGTGTCAAGTAGACGCATTTGCGTATCAGGAGATGATGTGGCGCACAAGCCTTCGGTTGACCGCCTTCTGAAGCAAGTTGCTTTCAGATTCAGAAGAAAGGAACTCGTGGGCAAAACGTCAACAATTAAATATTTCAGGTCAGTATAAGACAAGCAATGATACACAGCATAAGCGAATCCCTCCATCTATGGGTTAATACTCCAGTCTACAGTCCCGCCCATTGCGCATCCAACCCCTCGCGTACCCTCCATCCTGCATCCTCACCGAGCCAGCGCTTGACGCGCTCCTCATCATTCTTTTCGCCGCCCTCCTCGAGGACTTCAACGTCGCCCTTCTCCCAGAGGGCCAATACAGCCCATCCGAGCACGATCATCCCCGGCGGCCGCTGCTCGCCCGAGCTCTCCATTGCGAGCACAATATCCTTCAGTGTCGAGTATATCACCCGCTGATCCGGCATGGAGGCGCGCTCGACGATGGCGATGGGTGTGTGTAGTGGGTAGGCGGGGCCGGCACGTCGTACGGTTTCAGCGGGATCCGTCAGCGCCGCGACGACCTGCGGCAGGCGCGCAACGCCCATGAGGATGACCGTCGTCCGCGCGCGCTCGTACCCAGGCAGCTGCACATCCCTTCCCTTCCGCCCCACGCCCGTGCACACCATCAGTGACTCCGCCACCCCGCGTTGTGTGACCGACACCCCCGCGAACGTCGGCCCCGCGAGCGCAGAGGAGACACCCGGGATGACCACCGGCTCGAAGCCGTGCTCGCGGAAGTACAGCACCTCCTCGCCCGCGCGGCCGTACACGACGGGGTCGCCCTGCTTGAGGCGTACGACGGTGCGCCCCGCGCGAGCGGCCTCGACTGCCTGCTCCATCATCTCGTTCTGCGCGCCGTCGTTGTTGCCCGGGAACTTGCGCGCGATGCGCACCTCGACAGAGGGCGGTATGAGCGCGAGGACGGCAGCGGGAACGAGCTTGTCGGAGAGGACGAGGTCGGCGTGTGTGGTAAGGGCATCGCGCGTGGCGACGGTGAGTAGGGACGGGTGTCCCGGACCGGAGCCGACGAGGAGGATGCGACCCTGACGTTCGGGGTTGTCGAGGGCATGAAGTGTGGGTTCGGTGGGGGGCGTCTGCGGTACAGTGAGGGAGTCTCCGCTGAGAACGGCGGCCATATCCTGCGCGGTCATCGCCGCGAGCTTGTGGATGGGCCAGTATTCGCTGACCTGCGCCACCCACTTCATTCGGCGGCGCGCTTGCTCCGCGGGGGTCTCTGGATCAGAGGGCATACGCTGAGGAACGGGGCGGTTGGGCGTCGAGGTGCTATTGTCTTCGCATGCATGCTCGTCCTCCTCCGGGAGATCTTCCTTCACGGTGCTTCGCATGTAGCCGACCTTCTCCACCGCGGCGCCGATCTCCTTTGGGATGCTCGCGATGATGTCGCGCTTGACGCGGCCAGCCAGTCGGCAGCCTTGGCCATTCGTAGTGACGCCAATCTGGATGGGTGATCGCTGACCCGTTTCGTGGTGCTCGAAGCGATGGGTGGCGGTGAAGGAGAAATCGCATAGCTGGGGGATGTCGGTGGTGTTGACAGGGATGTTGCGAGCGCGGCAGACGTTGTAGATCTGCTCAGCGGACGTCCTGGACCGCTGCGAGTAGCCAAGGACGGTGTCCGTGACGCAGACGAAGGAGACGGAGGGGAGGGAGGCGAGGTAGGCGTCGAGCGCTTGCACGTCGTTCTCGCTGGTCGAGCTGGTGGGGAGCTTGTCCCAGTCGAGCAGAGTGATCTGCTGTTCATCGGCACGCCACTTGAGCTCCTCGCATGCTGCATCCTTCCCCCCTTTCACCACCACGACGACAGACGAGTCCGCTTCCAGCGCTGCGAACGCACGAGTCGCGGCTACGGTGCCGCCCCCTACGATGAAGACCGTCTTGTTGGCAAGCTTGAATGTGAGCATCAGCGATGCGCCGCCCTGAGGTTTCGGGAATCCCATGGTGGGCGAAGGGATGGGGACGGGGAAGATGGGAGAGTTGAGTGCATAGCGGCCAATTATGAAGGGGGGAATTCGTGAGTGATCGAGTCGCGATTATTGTTCCATCACACGTGATGCCATTGTATTCCGAATCCGCGGGGCTTCCGCAGAGCCATCCCCTGCGAGCGGTGGCGTTTGCAGAGCGGCTCGAGCGCCCTGGCCTGATATTTCCACCAGATGCCCAGTGCGAGTCCTGTGCGTATTCGGAGAGGGATTGGATGCGGGCGCTCTAAAAGTGGTCGTTCCATGGTTGCGGTGGCCAGCTTACGAGCAGGAGTAGGACTTCAACAGTATCTCTGCCTCTGCTGCCGGCATCGATTGCGCAGAAAGAATTCGGAAGGCGAGCACGACATGATGGTGGTGGTGGGAAGAGGGCGAGACGGACGCCGGCGGCGCAACGCGGTTACTGTATGCAGACCACGTGCGCGGTCCGAACGTCCCGCCGGGCGCCAAATGGACACACAGCTGTTCTGCCATCTGGTGTGCCAACAAGGTGAGTCGAGTCTGAACATTGCGACAATGTCCATTTCGCAACCTTTGTTATGCCAATCGAGAGAGAGCTGATGTACTCGACTTCTGGATCGAATGGGATTGCTTTTAGAATACCAATGAACTCCAGTGAACTCAGTTGACGTGCACGCCAATTAGACTCGCCGATCACGGATTCAGACGGATTCCCCAGGAATTAGATGGGCTTTCGACCAACAATCAAGTCCAGGACTCATAGCGTCAATCCTAGTCAGGATACTGGCTGTCTATATTCGTGAGTAGATTATCATTAGTTAACTCCCCAGAAATCCGTATGCGAGAGACCCGTCTACTTCGTGCGTCCCTCAATCTTCGACAAGAAGCTGAGGTACACCTCCTTCTTGCCCTGCGTACGCTCGTCAATCCCATCGATCGCCTTCCTGATCTTGCTCGTCACGTCCGCCTCGTACTGCTGGTAGATCTTTGGCAGTCCGATCTCCTCGTACACCGCCTTGACCTTCCGCTCGCACTCTACGTCCTTCCGGCCGTAGTTCGCGTCCAGAATCGCGCGCTGCGCGGGTGTCGCGATCTCGAGCGCCTTGTTGATGCACCACGAGCACTTGTTGTCTAGGATGTCGGTGCCGACCTTGCCAAGCACCTCGGGCGGCGCGTGGTAGTCGAGATAGTCGTCCTGGATCTGGAAGTACTCGCCGAGGGGGAGGAGGATCTCGAGCGCGGTCTCGAATGCCTTGGGCGAGGTGATGCCGCAGAGGTGGAATGCGAGCGCGACGGGGAGGTAGAAGGAGTAGTAGGACGTCTTGTACTGGACGATGAGCGCGTGCCTGCGAGAAGGTTAGTAGATGTCGTCGAGGGGAACTGCGCCACGCACTTCTTCAGGGAGAATCGGTTGAGGTCGACGTGATCCTCGGGCGCGGTGATCAAGTCAATGAGCTGGCCCATCTCCGTCTGGTGTGTCGTCTCGTGGAAGAGCTCGAGCAGCTCGACATAGTACGGCTGCGACTTGAAGTGCACCTGCACACTGTCAGAGTCATGACAAGGTGCTCAGACACGCCACACACCTTCAGCAAGTGGTAGATCGCCGCCTCGAGCATGAACGCGTCGTTGATCGCAATCATCCCCACGTTCGGCGTGCGGTACCAGCACGGCTGCCCGCGCCGCGTGATCGACGAGTCCATGATGTCGTCCGACACGAGGAAGAACGCCTGCAGGAGCTCGACGCACCAGCCGAGGATCGCCGCCTGCTTGTAATGCTCCTCCGTGAACTTGTCGCTCAGCAGGATCTTCGCGGAATCGACCACGCTCAGCCCGCGATTGAGCTTCCCCCCGGGCGTGTTGTAGTCCAGGTTCCTCGCGTACCACTCCACCGCGTCCTCGGGCATGCCCTGGGCCCGGATATGTGCGACGAGCTCCTCGCGAATGAGCTTGTAGACATCGTTGAATTTTTCGCGTAGTTCCTGCTTGGACATGGCGGGCTGGAGGGACTGGGTTTCGATACGGGATGGGGAGGAGAAGCGGCGTGCTTTTATGCCGATGGCGGCGGAGAGAAAGTGGGGGGCAGCTGCATCGAACCATGTCCCGAATTTCTTTACGCCCGGCCGACGCGCCTTTTCCCCGCTTGGAAATTCCATTGTTCTTGGCTCCGCCCTCAACTTGGATCTTACCCAACGTTTCCTCTGCGACCCTCGAGGTGACGGGGCACCCCGAGGCAAAGAAACGGCGAGCTCACCGCTATTCCTCAGCGACTTGAGCCTGTCGTCGGCGCGCAGGGCTTGCATCTGCTGGCGCCTACAACATCTCGCTGGCAGAGTCATGATTGAATGCGGTAATATCTCAAGTGATGCGGTAACACAACGATATCAATTGGAGGCTCAAATAGCGCAGCTCTGAACAGTCCGAGCGATCCGTGTCCACCGTGTCCATGAAATCGCCGTCCGACGAGCATGGAGCAGACCAATAGACAGGTTGGATTACAGATATGTAAACCAAAGGTATAAACAGGCAAGTCCACTGGGGAGGGCTGATGTCCGACGCAATCACAACCTAAAGCAGATAACCAGCATCGCCCGTTATATCACACCCATAGGGCGCTTGACCTTCGGGGTCGTCAGTGATTGCGAGGGTAAGAACAGTAAGGGGACGCACGTTCAGCAGTCAACGTCCTGCGCGCTGTCGAGAACAAGGAACCACTCGGTGAAGCCCCGCGCGGTGTCGGACTGGTTGAACCAGGTGAGCTCGTTGCGGCCTTCGCCAAGCGCGAGATCGAATCTGCCCGGGCCGATCTAGAATGCGGTCAGCATCGCCGCCGACTCCACTCGCACAAAACGACGCACCGAGTTGATGACCTTCGTGAAGGTCTCGTCGTACTCCGGGATGCCCCTGCGGTCGTCGGTCGTGTTCCACCCGCCGGTGACGGTGCCCTCTGGCAGGCCGTCGGTCGCGTTGACGAACTCGACGGTGTACGAGGCGCCCTCGGCGGGGATGAGGACGGCGGTGAGCTGGTAGGGGCAGAGCATCTTCAGCTCGCCGTCCTCGACGGTCGCGGAAATGGTGAGGTCGATGGGCTGCGAGCCCGCGAGGCTGTAGCCGTGCTCGCTCTCCTGGAGGGTCCAGTTGCCACCGGCTTGTCCCTCAGTGGGGGTCTGGGTGGCGGTCGACTTGAGGCCCGCCGCGCTGGCAAGCACGGCAGTCGAGAGAAGCGCAAGGGTGCTAGCGATCATTGTCGTCGTGAGATGGGTGTGGGGGAAGGCTGGGGGGATGGTCTGGCGAGGTGGTGGGCGTCGGGAAGCGTTGAGGGAGTGTGTCGGGAAAAGAACGTGCGGTGACCGAGGTCAAGACCGTTGTGGGCTGTGGAAGGGAGGGTCCGCGCGCCCGCTCCTGCGGGTACTTATATAGCGCGGGCGCGGTGGGCGGTTGCCGGTCTTTGCATCATCACCCTGATCACATTCCGCATGTTGTTCATCAACGTCGACGGCGGCCTGAAGTCGAAGGCACAAAGCGCGCGACCCTCAACGTGGTCCTTCATAACCCTCAAACATGGCGCGCTGTATGGGCCCGCCCATCGGCTACCGCGCTCTTCAAGCGCTTCAGCCCATTGTATAGCAGATCTTTTCTTGCGGTCCTATATACAGAAGCACTTCGCTGGCATGCCAAGATGTCTTTGACAGGCAGTACCTGATGCGAAAGCGACTTGGTCACTTCTCAATTTCTCCGACGCGTCCTGAGAAGTCGAGCTTCGCAGCCTTCATTATACCAGTTGAGTCGATGCTTGCTTTTGTGATCTCTTTGCCCCAGTATCTGGCGCTTGATCATCCTTCAGTTGAAGCTATTCACGAGTGAGCCCAGCCAGCATAGTCACAACACCGTTGGGTCCACAGATGCCCGGCTAAAGATCCGAGGTGAGTCGACCCTCATCCGGCAGCCCGCGACCCGACTACGGCACCGTTTGATACGCTCCTTCATTGCATCGAGCGTGTCAGTACTCATTGACCAAGAGGAGAGTGATCGGTATACAATGCAAATATGTACCTGCAGCAGACCATAGCCAGAGAATGGTGAGCCACGGGCAAATGGTTGCGAGCTTGAGCTTTCTGAGCATATACAGGCAGTAATATCCGGGGGTTGCCGCATAAAAATCTCGATCCGAGAACTGGATGGCCTCGCGAAAGGTCCAGGACGGCCGCAAGTGACTGAGGCAAGATAGTTGAACTTGTCACATGGCACGTGCGCGTCATGCAACTTGCACAGCCTCGTCGGTACTTTTGCCGTTCTTGACTTTCCCCGTCACGCTCTCCGCTCAAAGCCCGGGTTCCCTTTCTTGTTCCACTCCGGTATGCACTACTATGCGATTCTCGATATGGTATGCTTGCTCTGGACCGTGTGGCACCCATCGGCGGGCCTTTGCAGTCCTAAACATCGGCCATTCGTCGATACGTGCTGCCAGTGGGTCATCAACCTGACTGTACGTCGCCAGAATGGCGATAGCATCAGCTTGCCATCCTCATGCACTCGCTTTTTTTGTTCTGGGGCTCAATGAGCTTCGCGATCTGCTGCCTTCACTCGCCGAGAAATTTGTACGACCAGCGTAGGCTCCTTAATTCACCCTTCAACGACATAAATCTACTGCAAATGACAAGTAACCTCCAGAAGGCAACAGCGAACCCCGGAGAATTAGCGCAAGAACTTTGTCGCTCTTAGCGTGTCCTCGACCATCTTTGGGCGACGAAGGTGCGTCAGAGCTACATATAATAGCCTCTACCTCCATGATCTCCGTGAATTCAATGATCTCATGATCTCTGCGCTATTCTACTAATCTTCCGGAAGCATCGACTGCCTCTCTCTGGCGTGCTTCCGCCAAGGTGACGCTTCGGTGAGCCTACCCTATCTGGACGCTACTCCCGTCTCATACGATGAGCGCTAGGACACAACTCGGTGACTAGGCCCTCCTAGCTTGATGTCAATTCTCCTTTGTCCGCCGCGGAGTCTCCCCTCGTCACGCAATACAGCGAAGAAGCCCCGGACGAAAAGATAGACGGACGGACCATTATCGTGCATTATTTCCGCCTACTCGTCTATAAAGACCCCGCATCATCTGGCCAACAGCGTCGAGCATCTATCTGGGGCCCCGCTTTCACCATGGTACGCGCGCGTGCACTCAAGTTCTCCCTCGTCAGCGCTTTTGCCACAATACTCATCGGTCTTCCTCTCGTATGCGCGCAAGATATTGATGCATTACGCGAGTCCCTCGAGGATGCAGGAGTGGAGGCAGTATACCCCGGCGATGATGGGTACGCGGACGCTAGCACGGCCTGTAAGCAGCGACTGAGATTTCAGACTGAGGATATTAGCTAATATCATCAGTCAACCTCCGCTATAGCCTGTCGCCGGTAGCAGTGACTTATCCGACCACGCCAGAGCAGGTGGGCATAGTGGTCGCGGCAGGTGCGGCGCAAGGTATCGATGTCACTGCGCGGAGTGGCGGGGTGAGCGTGTTCAGAGTTTTGCGTCCTTGCTACGATAGGGTGCTGACTCGCTCTACAGCATAGCTATGTCGCAGGAGGTCTCGGCGGAAAGAACGGCACTCTCGTCGTTGACACGAGGAACTTCAACACCATCAAAATTGACGAGGAGGCGAACACTGTCGAGGTCGGCACTGGTAACCGTCTGGGCGATGTGGCCCGAACACTGAACGACTATGGACGCGCTCTGCCCCACGGACGCTGCACATATGTCGGGTAAGTTAATTATGTCTTTGCGCACGGTCGCAGAGTCTGACGGGCGCCTCATCATAGGGTTGGTGGCCATGCAAGTAAGCAGCCCAGATTGTTGACGTCCTCGCGATCCTGACTTTTGCGTAGCTGGCGGCGGGTGGGGTCAGCATTCGCGCATGTGGGGACTCCTGATTGACCACACGCTCTCGGCCACTGTTGTTCTCGCAAACGGATCCGCCGTTACCGCTTCAGACGACGAGAACCCTGATCTTTTCTGGGTACGAGTTCTTGTTCCCGCGACGATCCTGTTTTTACATAGATGCAGGCCGTCCGTGGCTCTGGCGCTTCTTTCGGAATCGTCACCTCTTTCGTCTTCGCCACCGAGCCCGTCCCTCCACACGGCGGCACCACCTTCCAGTTCACCTGGGACCTCCCCGCCGCCGAGGCCTCCTCCGCCCTCGCATCCTTCCAGGATTTCGTCACCGGCGACATCCCCAGCACCCTCGGCGGCGAGATCGTCCTTATGCGCGGCTCTGCCCATGGCAACGTCAGCTTCCAGTTCTTCGGCGTGCACTGGGACGACCCTGAGACATTTGAGGACATTGTGGCGCCGTTCGTCAGCCAGTTCCGCGCGCCGGACAACACGACGATGACACAGGGCGACTGGATGACCGTGCTCAAGGCGTGGGTGTATGGCGATATGGACACGGCGACGGGCGTGCACCCGCACGATAACTTCTACGCGAAGTCGGTGATGGTGCCGGAGGCGACTGGGCTGAGCCAGGCGTCTATGGACGCCTTCATTGAGTACCTTGCCACCGACGGCTACGATACCGAGCTGGTAAGTGAACAGTCTCCGCCACTGGCGGTTTTCTCACCAAAAGTAGGGCTGGTTTGTCGAGATCGAGCTCTACGGCGGCGCGAATTCTGCCATCAACGCCGCACCGGTCGACACCACCTCGTTCGCCCATCGCGACAAGCTTTTCAACTTGCAACTCTATGCATACGAGCCGACGACGACGGCATTATACCCTGATTCTGGCTTCAGCTTCGTCGATGGTGAGTCTCGTACGATCTACGGTTCTCGCGTATCCTTATCAACATCACTTCTCAGGCATGGCAAATAGCGTCGTTCAGAACGAGAAGGCGGACTGGGGCTACGGCGCGTACATCAACTATCCCGACGACCGCTTGCAGTCTTGTGAGTCGCGGATTTTGGTGGAATATTGGCATGGCAATACTGACGTTCGTACAGGGCAACACCTCATCTACGGCGAGCACTATTCGAGGCTCACGGAGCTCAAGAGCATCTACGACCCTGAAAACGTATTCAATTATCCGCATTCGGTGGAGAGGTCATAACGACCCTTCGAAGATTAGTACATAGTATGCCGACGCGTATCCGCTTACCGAGGTCAATGTATTTGCCCTGCTTTAGGGCATCAACATTCAGAGCAGCCTGTGCTCAATTCAATAAGTCGGAGATTGCGTATGAGCTGACAGCAGACGTTTCCAGTCACTAATATGTCTTGCGTCGAGTCATGCAGCCTCGAGGTGTGACAAACACGCTTTGGACCCTTCATTGCCTGCCCTCCTCGATTTCGCCTTCTTCAAGCCCGACGTGAGTTGAACCGAAGTGTTTTGTGGCGTTGTTTCGGCATTATCCGTGTAACGCGTGTAACGCGGATATGGGCAGCATTCTAATCTGTCTCTTGCCTTCACCCGTCATGTAGTCACTCGTCAACGGCTATATTTGAGAAAACCATCGGAAAACCACCCTGGAGCACTGACCATTCGATATTCCGGCATGTCCGAGCCATACAGAATCGCGTATGCTACGCAAGAGTCCAGCTTGACACGGATCGACGCTGGAAAGCGCTGATTGCTAATCCGCCTAGATATGGATATAAAGATAGCAAACTAGGATGTGCAGGTGAGCTCCGAGCTTGGGCGCAGTTGATACGAATTCGGGCCAATCGAAGACTGGGGTGTCATCTTTCGAGAGGACTGATTACTGCCTCCGCCCGCACGAAGGATGTGCTCGTCATCGGAGATGTAGCTTACGCACCATGCGCCTCTCCTCCATTTAGGCAAGCCCTTTTACCGTGTCCTTTGATGTCCTGCTCACGTCTTGCCCTCAGGGTCGGACATATCGCGCTTCTCAAGGATTTCCTACCTCCGCTCCGGACATTCTCCTCGACCAGCGCTTCTCGGCTCCGCGTCCCGTTAGGCATCTTCACCTCAAAATATACAAGAGATGGTCTAACAACCAATAAAGCTACCGTTCTCGCCGGAAACCGCGCCGTCGGGACAAAGAATGCCTTGACTGCTCTGCCTTGACACACGAACGTCCTATCCGCCGAAAACATCCCTTCTTAGCCGTCTGCGCCGTATACGTATATATAACAAGCTGAGTACAGCCTGAGCACCAACATTCGACGTGGCCCATGTGGTCCCAACGCTCCCTCTTCTTTCTCGCAGGCATTGCTTACGGACTTCTATCCTTCACAAGCCGAACGAAAGCTCAAGACATAGGCGCTTTGCGAGATGCCCTCCAAGCTACTGGCGTCGAGACATTCTTCGACGGGGACGCGGCATACGTCGATGCCAGCGTAGCTTGTAGGTCCTTTGCATCTCCACGGAACGTATGCTCACAGCGTCATCTCAGTCAACCTGCGCTATAACGTGTCACCCATTGCCATCACATACCCAACCTCTGCCGAGCAGGTTGGTGCTGTCGTTGCGGCGGGGGCAGGGCAACACTACGCTGTTACGGCACGAAGCGGAGGAGTAAACTGCATTCCCCATTCCCTCACATATTTCTCTGACGTCTTGAAAGCATAGCTACGTCGCCGGAGGACTGGGCGGCGAAGACGGAAGCCTCGTTGTCGATCTCAGCAACTTCAAAGATATTGTGGTCGATGAGGTCACCAACACGGTACAGGTCGGAGCGGGAAATCGGTTGGGAGACGTTGCACTGCGTCTCAATGATCATGGAAGAGCTCTACCTCATGGCCGGTGCACAACTGTTGGGTACGCCTCTGTATCATCCCGCGTGTAGATCATGGACCTAATGTCTCGCCGTAGCGTTGGAGGTCATGCTAGTCAGTATCCTCTGCGATCAGCTACGTATATCATTGACTTGCGACGCAGCTGGCGGCGGATTCGGCTTTCAATCTCGCATGTGGGGACTGTTGCTCGACAGAGTGGTGTCCGAGACTGTCGTCCTCGGCAATGGGTCGGTCGTCACAGCATCGAAGGACGAGAACGCGGACCTGTTCTGGGTGAGTCTTTTCATGTTATCGTGCCCAACCTAACATTGATGCATCATACAGGGACTTCGCGGCGCCGGCGCATCGCTGGGCATCGTCGCCTCCTTCGTCTTTGCTACAGAGCCCGCGCCTCCACAAGCGACCGCATTCTGGTACAACTGGGACTTCACGGCCGCGGAAGCGGCGCGCGCTATCTCGTCTTTCCAAGATTTCGTCCGGACCGATATTCCTCCGACGCTCGGCGGTGAGCTCGTGCTCAACAAGAGTTCTGTCTCTGGGAATGTCGCCGTCCAGTACTTCGGCGTCTATCTTGACGACTCGGCGACATTTGACAAGACAGTGGCGCCTTACCTCGACCTCTTCCCCAAACCCGACAGCAAAAATATCACGCAAGGCGATTGGATCACTGTGTTTGCGGCGTGGGCGTCCGGAAGCCTCAACACCAGTACGATGCCGCCTCAGCGCAATACGTTCTATGTGAAGTCCATTATGACCCCGGAAGAGGAAGGCATCAGCGACACGGCTATCAATGCGCTCACTGAATATTTGGCTACAACCGGGTTCGATACGGACTTGGTGAGCGAGTCGCGTTCACATAGTTTCCGAGACTAGCTGATGCCATTTAACAGTCGTGGTTCATTGAGGTGGAGACGTATGGTGGCAGCAACTCCGCTATCAATGCCGTGCCGGTCAACGGCACAGCGTTCGTTCACCGCAACAAGCTATTCAACCTCCAGTTGTACGCATATTCACAGAACGAGCTGCCCCCGTATCCCAACGATGGTTTTGCCTTCGTTGATGGTAAGTAGGCGATCAAACCTGTGTCGCTGGCTTGCACGTTCAACTCTTCTGGCAGGAATGGCGGATAGCATCCTTCAGAACGAGGCTAAGGACTGGCCGTGGGGTTCGTACGTGAATTACCCCGACGACCGCCTCGAGAACTGTGAGTGCAGGATACTTCTCATTGCGTCCGCCGATCCTGACTTTCGCAGGGCAAACATTGTACTACGGACAACATTATGGGCGGCTCACCCAACTGAAGAGCCTCTATGACCCGGGCAACGTCTTTCAGTTCCCTCATGCCGTCGAGGAGAAAGCATGGAAAATAAGATGACATGCGGCATGAGTCCCGACGTTGAAACACGACCACCATCGCGAGCCATTTCCTCCGGAAGCACCACAAGAGCGTATCTGGTCATCATCAGTAGCTGTGCCAAGTGCTGAGCTTCCGCGCGTCTACCAGTGTCTTGCTCCAGAGCCCAAATTCGGCTGATGACTCAGAAGATGCGTGCGCATCCGCACTGCATTTAATTGATCTGCGCATCGTAGAAAGACCCTGATCTGTGAGGCGAGTGACGTGCACATCGTCGCCCTTATACGACAGTTCTGCTCAGTCTATACACCGCAGCGCCGGGCTAGAAAGAATTTTCCGCATCACACCCTTCGTTCCTGGCTACGCATCCCGCACCGTGAACAATGTATCATGGGACGTGCTCGCGCACCTCGTTTGGTTAGCCTCCATCTCTTCACGTCGCGCTATGAGTACGAAACCTGATGCGAAAGTCCCGTGCGTCCTCTTCAACTCGTCCGTACCTTCATTGATCATACAATGACATTAGTCCAGGCGTAGCGCCCGGAGACGCACGAGGTTGTAGAGGGTATATAAGGTCGGGGTAGACTGCCCGACGAGCTTGCGCCCTCCGTCTTATTGCAGCTACCAAGAGGGGAGGCATGGGGAGCTTGCATACTGTGACGATGGCGCTCTGGAGTCTGGTGTCAATTTTCCAGGTTCTATTCCTCGTACAGGCCCAGGACTTGGACGCGTTGCGCGAAGCACTCGACAAAGCTGGCATACAAGCTGTCTTCCCTGGAGACGATGCATACGCGAATGTGAGCGCGGCGTGTAAGTGACATTTTACATTGCTCCAGTCGCGCATTCCACTGAGCCTCCCTCAGACAACACGCGCTACACCATCTACCCCGTAGCTGTTACCTACCCATCGTCCGCCGAGCAAGTCGGCGCCGTAGTCCTTGCAGGGGCCGCGCAAGGCCTCGATGTCACCGCTCGCAGCGGAGGACACAGTTACGTCGCCGGGGGTCTCGGAGGCAGAAACGGTTCCCTCGTCGTCGACTTGGGTAGCTTCAAGACCATCGAGGTTGACGAGGCGACGAATGCGGTAACGGTTGGCCCGGGTGCCCGCCTCGGTGATGTGGCGCGGATCCTGAACGATCATGGGCGTGCGCTACCTCACGGACGATGTACGACTGTTGGGTAAGCATGAGTTGCTTCTCTACGATGCGGCAGAGCAGAAGCTTACCAAACTCCCCTAGCGTCGGTGGACATGCTAGTGAGTGGCGATGCGATGAAGAGCTCGAACCATGCTGACATTATATATCAGCTGGTGGCGGCTGGGGCCATCACTCACGGATGTGGGGCCTCTTGCTCGATCGCGCCGTTGCAGAGACCGTCGTTCTCAGCAATGGAAGTATAATCACCGCATCCGAGGACGAGAATGCTGATCTCTTCTGGGTGAGATGCACCGAGGAGCCTTTCTCTTAGAACTGATCGTGATGACAGGGCCTTCGCGGAGCTGGCGCATCCCTCGGCATCGTAACGTCCTTCATCTTCGCCACCGAGCCTGTCCCTCCGCTAGGCGGCACAACTTTCCAGTACAACTGGGACATGACCGCCGCCGAGACTTCCGACGCTCTCTCCTCCTTCCAAGACTTCGTCCAGAGCGGTATTCCCGCCACCCTCGGCGGCGAGCTCATCCTATCGAAGGGCACCATCCCAGGAAACCTGGGCGTCCAGTTCATGGGAGTGCACTGGGACGACCCGGCAACGTTCAACGACACCATTGCGCCGTATATGAGCCTCTTCCGCGAGCCCGATACTTCGAATGTGACGTCGGGCGACTGGATCACGGTGCTAGCGGCATGGGCGTTCGGGAATCTGGACACGAGCACGATGGCCCCGTACAGTGACGCGTTCTACGCGAAGTCGCTCTTGACGCCCGCGAAGGAGGGGATAAGCAAGCAAGCGATCGATGCGTTTGTCAACTACCTTGCGACGGATGGTTTTGATTCGGACGTGGTTAGTATTTTGACGATGGTGCACTGCGAAGGCCGACTGACCAATCCGTGTTCGCGCAGACCTGGTTCTCCGAGATCGAGTTATACGGAGGAAGTAACTCTGCGGTCAACGCCGTTCCCTTAGACCGGACCGCCTTCGCTCATCGCGACAAGCTGTTCAACATGCAATTATACGCAACGACTGTCAACTGGGAACCTCCGTTCCCAGAGGACGGATTCGCTTTTGTGGACGGTCAGTCAACGATGCTTAATTTGTAAGAGACAATACTCACCTAGTCTCACTGAAACGAAGGAATGGCGAATAGCATCATCCAGAACGAGGCGCCAGACTGGCCTTACGGCGCATACGTGAACTACCCGGACGACAGGCTGGAGAACTGTAAGTGCATAAAACCGCAGGACGTACTTTCATTGATGCCTTCTATAGGGCAGGATCTCTTCTATGGAGATCACTACGAGAAGCTCATCGAGCTCAAGTGTACATATGACCCAGAGAGCGTCTTCAATTTCCCTCACTCCGTAGAGCTAAGGGCATAATCGTGTTGAAAAAAAACGCTTCAGATAATATGTAGCTCTTTTGCATGGGGGATAGCATATATTTGATGGTGTACCATGGTCCATGATGGGAGTAGGGAGAAAGGAGCGCATACAATTTGTGGCGTCGCTGCCATTGTTTTCGGCGAAGCCGCGGCGTCCGCGGCATCAATCACAATTCCCCGATCAGTAGGCTCAGCATCATCTCCTCCTCCTCCCCCACCATGTTCCAACTCTCCATCATCAAGGACACCGTACCAATACACCCTTCCGACTTTGGCGTGCCCGCACAAGAGGCAATCATAACAGAGCTGAACAAGAAATACGCGAATCGCGTACTGCACAATGTCGGGTTGGGGATCTGCGTGTTCGACTTGAGCCAGGCGAGCGAGGGGAAGGTGCGGTATGGGGATGGGATGTTGTGGTATAAGGGTGCGTTTGGATGGCCTGGGATGATGAGCTCATGCGTACTAAACGCAGATGTGTAGTTGTGTTTCGGTTAGTCGTCTTTAGGCCGTTCACTTCAGAAGTCGTGCTTGGGAAGGTCAAGTCTTCAGATGAGGATGGGATACGAGGTGTGTTGCGCGCATGATATACTCTGAATAATACTGATGCATTCCAGTGAGCTTAAACTTCTTCGACGATGTATACATCCCCGCCATGTACCTGCCACAACCATCCGCTTTCGACCCTAACGAACGCGCACACTTCTGGCTACCAAATCCACCAGAAAACCCCTCAGGTTTGTCTCGACCCTTCCTTACGTCTACCCTCTTTATTATTGACTCATCGCTCACTCATCCTCCTACTCCCCACCCTCGATCCATGCTCACCCATCCGTCCGTCCTCCCTCCCCTTCCTCTTCCTCCCTTTCCTTCCTCTTCCTCCCTTTCCTTCCTCTCCCCCTTCCTCCCACCCCCGCTCACACCTTCCCCAGAAACCGAACCTCTCTCCGTCCACGTCCTCCTCGACACCCCCACCGACACTCGCATGTACATCGACGCCGGCGAGGTCATCCGCATGCGCGTCGAGGCGGACGAGTTCTACGACGACGAGCCGGGGCCGGTGCAGAAGCCCGAGATCAACGGGCCCGTGAAGGCGGCGCCGACGGGGGAGAATAAGAGGCCGCCTTATACGATTATTGTGAGTGATTTTGGGTTGGATTTGCGAGACGTTCATCGTGGGGTTGGGGCGACGCGCGACTGTCCTTTGCGAGATGCGTTGACTGAGTTCGATCTGTAGTGCTCGATAGGCGAACAGGGATTGGGCCCGACGGCGTGGTGGAATGCAGAACAAGACGCTGAAGATGGGATGGAGGAAGGCTAACGCGACGGTAATCATGACGTGCACAAGAAAACTGTACCCTGAGCGCATATCCTGCGTCAAACGATGTATGTTGCGCAAGAGTGCCTTTCTCTTCCTTCCCGACAGAGGATGGAGAAGAGATCGAGCCTGATTTTACGGAAAGGCACGACGCTCATGCGCCGGAAATGGCTCGTTCTTTGTCTGCCAAACAATACCTTCCTAATTCGGCAGGAATTACGCTAGACACAATAATACTTCGTTCACCTGGCTCCGACCACGCAGGAAATCAAGACTCGTCGCAAAAGCCGTCACTGCAAGCGCGAAGATGTCACAACATCTATTCAAAAGGTGCTACTCTGTGCCATAGGATTAGTGTACGGCTCTATGCTACACGCAAGCATACAACGAGAGGCTCCCGGACGTTTCAAGAGGGTACGACCTCTCTATCATGACGCGGCGCAGGACAAAGCCCGCGAAAGAAGTTTTGATATGGCGCGCGACGCGCAAAGCTTCGCACTCTTGCTGAGGGGTTTACAAAGGACGACGACCGCAAAAGACGTCTACTCGATCACGCCCAGATGGTCCTCCTTTATTGTCCCGATTGCAAACTAGCAGGGCGTCAGAGATGCTGTGAGCAAGGAAGGCAGGAGCGCACAATTTCCGTCGCGTCAACACGCGTGCCGACAATCTTTAACCGGACCTTCGTGTTCTTCTCGATGATCTACAAGGGCGTTTAGAGCCGTAGCATTTGAGGGAAGGGCAGGTTCGCGGCGTGGCAGATACTTACTGCATCTTCAGACGCGAAGGAGGGTGGATTAGAATTCGGGTCGAATTTCATGTCCGGGTGTATGAGCTGCATGATATTCGTTAGCAAGAAGACTGGGGGGATAATCGCTTGGATACGCACCTGATGCGACACGAACACCGTCAACGGTCCGACATCGGCGAAGAATCCCATCTGCCCACGATCATGTTAGCTGCGTCGCAAGGCAGCCTCGAGCACCGCATGCCTTCGTGACATTGTTGACCACGCCATCCACGACCTCTCCCTTGAACGGCTTGAACACAATCGCCCGATACCGCGTGATGAATTCCGCCTGGGGGAATGAAACGCTATGAACAAGGGGACCTTTCACAACAAGCGCTGCCACGCACCTGCCCGCTGCCGCTCATGACCATGCCCTTCCCGATGTCGAGGATGCTGACGACCGCGATGATGTACCCGAAGCGACCGGAGCAGGTCCCCTCGACGTCCGCGTAGAGCTTCGCCTCCAGGAAGCTCGTCATCTGCGGCCCAAAGAAGGAGGGGTGCAGGAGGATCGAGTGCGTGAGTTCTTTCTATGTGGGGCGCGTCGTTGGGTGCCAAAAGATCGACGAGAAATGGGGGGAGTATTCTTTAGCGCCCATTCGCGCTCGAGCACGCGCAGGACTCACGATGAAGAACATGTTGACGCGACTCCCTCAACCAACCGTGTGCAAAAAACGTGGGGGATCCTGCCCTGAGGCTGCTGATACCGCTCCTCAAGGGGGCGCTCAACAAGGGGGTGATGTGAGGGGTCCTGGGGGGTCGTGCAGGCGACAGGACGCGTCGTCGCCGTTGAACGTGATGGCAGAAAGCAAGCCCATTTTTGGATTGCCTAATGGGTCTTATCCCTTGTGCGTTCGGTGACAGGCGGGCCATCAGTCGGTCACGGTCGTTTTGTCGCGCGCTTCGCTCTTGTCTTTGTCCATCATGGTCCATGGACTGTATCTCACCCTGGCATCTGTCTCTATGAGAGGACGTGAGTGAACTTTGCTGAATCACTCAGTGAAGCTTTTGTACAAGACCACAGACATCGCCACGCGCCTGGCCAACATTAGGTGGCGGTGCGCGTAGTTCATGCATGTTGGCCAATGTGTCAATCACAGTCACAAAACGCGGGCCCAAGCATGCATAAAATGAAAGAAAGCGCCTTTCCTCTCACATTCATCTTCCAGCCACTTTCGATTCCAGCCACCATCACTGCCCCACGCCAATGACCGTGCCATCGAAGACCCGCGGCCGTCGCAGCTCAACCAGACGTCGACAGTCGTCCAACATAATCAAGTACAACTCATCGGAGACCAGTTCTCTCGAATGCGCCACGCCACCGTATCCCTACGAAAGCCAACCAACCAGGCTAATAACGTGGGGGCCACACGTCAATAACAGTCTACGATGGTCGCAGGGCCCGGGAAGCACCCTCGACATGCTCATCCTCCGCAACGTGATGGTCGACTTCAGCGATCACGAGCGAAAGGGGCTCTACCGCACGAAGGTCGGCGCGCTGAATCTGCAGGCCGACGCCGGGCCCTATATGACCTGGCATCAAGGGCACGAGTACGAGGACCCGCACCAGTGGGCGCCCGCGCGGTTGGCGGCCATGGTCAATTGGGTCCTCGACCGTCGCTGCGCCTACGATGTTATCCGGGCGGAGCGCCTGATAGTCAGGTGCTGTGGAATTCAACCGCCTCCTTCTGGCAACGCACCGGGCGCCGACGACTTCAAGAGACTACTACCGAAAATGTCGAAGTCGCTCACCTACCTCGAGCTCGCTTCGCCCTGGCTCTCGTCTGGCGGGACGCTCACTGCAAACCCTCTCCTGCTGGCGAAGAACCTTACGCAAGTTCTCCTCATATTCGAGCGGGAAATCGACAAGTGCTTCGTGCCGATCGCGCTCGAGCGCCTCATCAGCGAAATCGACTCTTCTATTCCTCTTCAGTGTCTGGACGTCGAGTTCACCGTGCCTACCTACGCTGAAGATGCTCACGTCGCCGCTCGCTGGATGGCTGTCGACAAGATCCTCGCAGAGAAGCTAGCGGACGGCCTGCTCCCGCGCTTTAGAAAGCTCCGCCTCTGGGTCCGCGCCGCGAAAGGCGGGCAACAAGTCATCAAGTCAAGCATGCACCGGCTGCGCGAGCTAGGACGCGTCGACGTCTTGCGCGCTAGGAAATATTACTTGGCTTCGTATGCGAACACCGACGTCAATGGCTTCGTCTTTACCTACAAAAGGGGCATTTGCCCTGCGGAATCCGCAATTTCGGACACGCGCATACCACCATTATAGAGCGGTTATCATTGTCCATACTACACTACAGGGAATTTGTGATTAATCACTTATGCTCTCTCTTTTTCTCACCTATACGATATCCTGTATGATCGGTGACTTCCAGTCGAACGATGCTCGCCTTTGCGAAGGAACTCAATCTCAAACTGGTTGAAGACATGAAGGCGTCAAAATCGGTCTCGGCAAGTGCCGAGCTGGTTTGCCTCCGGACCATCGCTCATGCGCGCTCTCACCTTTTAAATGAAGCCTCTACCATGTCCTTGACGATCCTTGAATATGCGTATGACAATTAAGTATATTCGAATGCCCAAGCGAGTGGTATGTCACATAGCTGCTCCTGTCCACCATAAATTCCCAAGCACGATGTCGCTTTTTGGTGCAGGTCACCAAGCCAAGACCTAATACATTTGCCCGATGTTCTCAAGGGATTGTGGCTCCTGTTCCACAGCGCCGTACTGCCGTCAGTCTCTGAGCTGATATGTTAGACCGCCCTGGACCTACAGTGATTAAGGGTGAATATGCTGAGGTACGTACCGTTGATCTCTGTCAGTTTCCTCTCAGGACACAGTTTATGGATCCACAGATCATCGCACAGGAACAAGGACAATAGGTAGACCGTATGGCTTTCCACGCCCTTCTATCAAGCCCATTCACAAGACTTCATTGGCTTCTCAACGCTTCCTCACAAGCGCCCTTGAGCGCCTACACCCTCCCACCAATAGCAAGCTCCCGTCGTGACACAGGCCGCAGCCAGGAAGCACTAACTTCGGCGTGGGCCTAGTCGTCGCCCGCCGCAGCGAAGCGCCCTCCGAGCTCCTCGGCCCCGCCGATGACGCGTCCGCCCGACGACCGTGACCTGCACGAGGCGCCCGCGCACATGCGGCTAGACCTTCATAATGGACTATCTCACACTTCGACCGCCACCACGACATACCCATACCCTCCTCCCAACGTCTGGCAGGAGACGCACCGTACAGCGACCGCCATCTTCACCATCCATCGATTGCTATCGACCACCATCGCGATGAATCCAGCGACGAGTAGCCAGGAGCTGGATACGCTAATACCAGGCTTTGGGGAGAATGAGGGTGAGTACAATGGGGCGGTGCGCGATACGGGGAGCTTATACGTCCTGGCAGAGGAGGATCTACTTCCACTGGACCTCATCAGTCTCGATAGAATGCGACGCCCCAGCCAGCGGGCGAGGCAGATCGACGCGGAAATCGAGCAAGAAACACCAGTGATGGGCCTGGGGCTCCTGGGAGTTGAGGATCGACATACGCTCGAACCGCTCCCCTGCGACCCCGTGATGAGCCTCACATCCACGATGGCGACAGTGACCATCGAAAGCAGGGGCCAAGTTGACTGGGGTGCGCCTTTCATCCCCCGCGTCCCGCACACCCTTCGTACTGACGCAATGACAGCAAGCGGCTCAGGCAAGCACCGCGCATCCAAGCAGCGGCGCCACCACCGACGGCTATCGCGCTCGCACCCCTACTCCCCCGAGCGGCCTCTCCCAAAACCCCTTCTGACCAACCTACCGCCAATAGAAGGCCTTCTGGCAGGAGAAGACGACCTTGCGGCCGCGCCACTGAGCCCGCTAGTGCTTCCCGCCACCTGGCCGTCCCCCATCGGCTCCTGCCGCGCACCCGCGCGGTCGGGCACCGCCTCGCGCAGCACGTCCATCGCGCGCTCGCGCTACTCGAGCTCGTCGCCAGCGCGCAGCGTGCTCGCTCATGCGCCCATGGTCCTCCCCGAGGAGCCGTGCCAGGCTTCGTGGGCCGTACCAGGCTAGAGCCTCAACACCATGACCAGGCCAACGCCTCAACGCCCCCATGAGGCTTCGAAATTCATACGCAGCTGCAGCTGACGCACTTCTGACGCACCGGCCCTCCTCGAGGCCCCCCCCCCCGATACCCCTCGATAGCAAGTTTGTTGCTCTTCTTCTCCACCATCTGTATCGTCTAGTCTTGTTTTCAGCATGGGCCTCAGGCTGTGGATTGCTTCGTTATGTATTGCTTTGCGTACCGGATTGTACTACCTACCTCGTCGTCGTTGTGCTTTGTATGTAGCCAGGCAACTGGGTTGTTCTCTTCATTTCAGGCTTGCTAGGGTATGGAATGCGCGACAAGGTGGGTCACAGTATTCCTCTGATCACGGCCGGTTAGCTCAGTTGGTTAGAGCGTGGTGCTAATAACGCCAAGGTCGCGGGTTCGACCCCCGTACGGGCCATTTCGCCAAAGCTGTCATGTGTCCTTCCTCGGTTTGGAAGGAAAACATACTTGCAATGTTACTGTAGTCGCACCTCGGCGGGCATGCCCTCCTGTTTTGATGTCAAAGGTCTTGCTCACAGCCCACAAACTTCACGCTAAGAGAACGACCACCTGGCTGATGCAGGTGCAACTCGATACACCTAGCGATTACAGGACTGCCCTAATCCATATCCTACGAAGCGGATAAATACAGCGATAGCGTTAGCATGAAGCAGTCAATCGAGTTGTTTTTATAGCAGCCACAATGCGATGGTACATATGTCACCCACCAATCCTACTCGCGGGGCCTCCTCCTGGCTCTCGCACTGAGCCTGGCATAACTCTACTCCTCGTCCTCGAATCTCAATATCTGTGCATCTTCGTCGATCGGCACGTTTCTGTATCCTCTTCTTGACCGGTACCCGTCGAAGAAGCCCTCAACTCGGCTGGCAGCCCATTCGTATGCGATGCCGGTTATGCCGATAATGAACCATGGTACGCTCGCGAGAGTGTCGAGCACTGGCGAATCGTTGCCGAAGGACGGTGCGCTCAGTCCACGCCCATCTCCAGGTAAGCGGATAGTTCTGCAGGAAGGGTCAGCAGAAGTAAATGTGTATGGAATGGATCGGACGCACCCTCTCATCATGCCGCTGCGCTTGTAGAACCAGTACGCGATGAGCGCGGTGAAGGCGAACGGAAGCACAATGATAGACATCCAGAACAACGCTCCGTGAGCTCGGAAGCCAGGGCAAATATGCCTGAGCCCGCGGTCTGGTCGTTCGCCGCCTTCGCAGGAGCTGAACGAGTCGTCAGTTAAGACTCTAATTACATGGTTGAGCAAATCACTCACCTGTACGGGATCTTGCGGTACGCCGTGCGCTCGTACCAGTACTCGTCACCAGCACGGCAAACGCTATCGTCATCCGGCAGCGGTTGCGTGCCAGGGACGAGGACACATTCGCCCGCGTCGTTGCGCATGTAGTTGAACTCGCTGTTTGGTCAATGAGCACCAACGCAGTTGCCGTCGACGAGGATATCTACCACTCAAAGTCGCTAGCAGTGCATAGACAATTCTTCTGAACACGCTCTTCCGCCTTGGGCTGCTTGCCCACGACACAGTTCGTGTCGCGTACGCGGCGATGGTACAGGGTCTGCATGATGGATGAGTCACGCCTCAAGATAAAGGAGGAACAAACTCACTTGACGACCGAAGAGGCAGCGCTCTGTGCGCTCCTCGCTGGGGCTCCAGAGCTCGAAGTCATCGTGGCCAGGGTCCTCGATGCTTAGTACGCCTAGTCGAATTCGTCAGTACTGCGGTTTACGAATCTTCTACTAAGTCACTCACATTGCTTCTTCGTCAACGCCGAGAAGTCCAGATGGATAGCATAGCTGTTCGTCTCGCGCGGGCCATGCGCAATGAGGATGAACCTTCGGCTCGTATCGCTCGGTACAGTTACGATTTGCCGCACGCGCAGCTTCCCGCCTTCGACGAACTTATACTCGCGCCAGGTCTTGCCCTCGTTGGTGGAGAACAGAACGTGATCTGTCGGTTCCTCGTCGTTCGCCATGACGAGGACGCTACCGGAGTCGCCGAATTCCCAGAGGTGGGCGTCCTACAGGCTGTCAGCACAAAGACGAAGAGTCAGAAGAATATAAGTACCTTGTGCACCTCCTCCCAAGTGAAGCCGGCGTCACGACTGAGGAAAGTGTCCGACTCCGTGTATGGCAGCAGATGCTCGCCGACGTTGCCAACGGCCATCAGCAGCCCGACGATGGATGGCGACGAATACGTCGCTCGCGGGTCGAGGCGTTCCGTGTATCCGTGGATGTGCAGCGCGCAGTTCTACTCGTGCACAGTCAGGACCGCCTCGCGAAGTCGGGCAAGAGGTCTACGCACTGTGCTTTGACACTCGTACTTGTTGCCGAAGGAGTCGACCGGCGGAGGGTTGAGGGGCTTCCACGTTCCACCGTCGTTGTGTGTGATGCGTGACTGCAGCGCCTTGCGGCCTGTCAAGACCGCCTCGTCCGCGTTGCCGACGATGTTGATGAGCGCGATGCCGTCCAGTCCAATCATCTGCGAATAACGCATTAGCGTCTCACAACGCTCACAGACCGCCCACAATATACCTTCTCAAAGTCGACATATCCTCGCTCATCACGGTTGACGTGTTCCGCGCTGACACCGAAGTACGTGCCGTTCGAGTTGCTCTTCAAAATGTTGCCCCAGTATGGGCTAGGCGGTTCAGACATAGTCATATGCAGGAACAGCGAATTCGTTGACGACTCAAGGACGGTGTAGGCCTGTGAGCTGTCAGCTTCATGACCCTCTGCATGCTAGATGAGTACTTGCATGTGTCTCCGGGTGCATGCTGGGCGGGAAGCGGCCCTCGGCGAAATTCGCGCCGTCAAGCGACACTTGTAGCTGCAGCGAACGGGACTTGGGGTCCATGGCGGCGACGACGAGGTACTCGCTGAACTTCGCGAAGCCCACGACGTGCTCAAACATACGGCGTTTCTGTGAACAGTACATTATCAGCATTACAAAACTTTGAATGTGCGTTGTTCGAGTTTACCTTCGTGTAGTAGTTGCCACCAACGACAAGCTCCAGCGGGTTCTCGCCACCGAACATCCGTTGGCTCCCTTTCTTGTCGCGGAAGCTCTCGCAAAGAATCTCGTTGGGATCCGCCGCCAATCGTGCATCGCGTGCCCACGCGCAGTTCTGCACGTACTCATCGATAGTGGTCCACCTTCGTCCATTGTCCCGGGAGTACGCTGCGCGAAAGATGGTTGGTAAGCTTCTCATACGGCCCAAGGAGAGCTGGTACTTACACGCGACTGCCCTGCACTTCTCGCCCTGGCCCTCGCAGTCCTTGTTGCCCACCCAGATCAGGTAGTCCGATGTCGGATGGAAGCGGAGGACTTGCGCGCGGAATGTGTTCGGTGGGTTAGGCGCCTCCTGCGGGTACCAGTTGCGCCCAGCGTCCGTCGTGTAGTAGAAGCGCGTGCTCGGCGTGACGAGGTAGGCGCGGTCCCCAGTGTACTTATGATGGTAGAACCCGAGGAATCTGGCAATTGAGCGTTTGAGCTTTTGCGCTGCAGAAATTGCTTGATACAATTGCTCACCGCTCTTCAGGGAACAGTTGGGTCCAGGTATACCCCTCGTTTGCACTTTGCCAAATCGTGTGGTCAGTGAGACGGACCAGGATAGTCTAAAGCGTAAGCGATGAAGTCAGCACCATTCCAGATTATTCGATCGAGGCAATTCACCGGTGAGTCCTTGAAGTACGCGTGCTGCGCCACCACCGCGGGGAATTCGAACGTCTGGTGGACCACATCGCCTTCCGCCGGCTCTGCCTGACTGCACTGTTTCTCTACCGGCGCGTCCTTCGCTATACCACCTTCGCAGATGTCACCAGGGATCTTGCGATACCCGCTTGATCCCCGGTATGTCTCGTCGGGTCGGCCGGTCGTGCAAGTCCTAGAGAGCGTCAGATGGGTTACAAAGGGCGCATGGAAGACCGTAAGCTTACCCTGCTGGTACGGGCTCTGGTCCCACAGGTACACAGTCGGCACCCTGGCGAACGAAGTTGTAGTCACTGGGGACGAGTGTGTCAACCTCAGTGTGACAACAGACAAATAACGAACGACCCACCACTCGTAGTCGCTCTCCCCGCACTCGCACGGCTCGTCGTGCTCCACGGGCTCGTTGAATTTCTCGCCGACATAGCAATCGGCGTTAGGCTTTCTGCGGCGGTACCATTGCTGAGGGTAGAGTGCAAGTTTAGATCGTGCACGATTGCAAGGCAAAGTGCAGCCACGTGCCTTGTGTCCTAGCAAGCACTCGGTCTCTCCAGAGCGCGCATACCACTTCTCGAAGTCGTTGTCGCCGCACTTGCGGTCACGCGTGTCTGATTCAAGATGTAAATCATGTTGCGGGCGAAATCACTAATTGACACACCCGCGAAGTCTAGCCACTGCACCACATAGGGCCCCACTTTCTTGTCGCTCTGATCTCTGCGCGCAACTTGACCTACGCAAGTATGTCAGCGACTTGGGTGCAGATTGTACAAGTTTGAGAAAGAAAACTCACCCAAAACCAAGAACTTCCGACTCGTACTATCTGGCACCGTCACCAACGCCCTCGCCCTCAACCGCTGCCCAAAATCATACGTCTCCCATGTCCTTCCCCCATCCCCCGACCACTTCACCTCGCTCGTCGCCTCCTCGTCGTCGATCAGCACCAGCAGCGACCCCGCGTCCCCGAACTCGTACTTGTGCGCGCCCTCGGCGATGCGCGTCCAGGTGAGGCCGGCGTCCGAGGAGAGGTAGGTGTCGGAGTCTTCGTAGGGGGCGAGAGCGGGGCCTACGGAGCCGACGGCCATGACGTAGCCGGGGGCAGGGCTGGAGAAGACGCGTCCGAAGTTGTGAGGGGTGGTCACGGAGTGAAGGTGTAGGGCGCAGCTGGGGGGACGAAGTCAGTACAAGTGCAGAGGCAGGGGTAAGAATACGTAGGTAAGAGACGTGTGATAGATAGGAATGAGTTTACTGACTTCTCGATGTCCCTCGTGTCACAGTTGCTGCCCTCGGGCGCGCGGATGGGGGACCACCGTCTGCCGTCGTCGAAGGTGATCATGGTGCGCAAGCGCTTGGTGACGCCCGGGGTACCAGCTTGATCTGCATTTGCTACAACATTGGCAAGGCCGACACCGTCGACGCCGTAGATATGCTCATAATCGACATAACTGCGCGCCGCGTCAGTGAGGGTTAAACATAGGGCAAGTGCCACGTACCCCGCCGAGTTCCTGTTCGTGTCCGCTAGGCTCTCCACAAAGTACGTCCCGTTCGAGTTGCTCACGAAGAGGGTGCCAGTCGCGCCGTCATTGTCACCGCGGACCACGTCGACTGCTAGTGAGTGAAGGGTGCTTTCGACGATAGTGTACGCGTTCTCCTTGAGCAGCGCGGATGAGGATTGAGGGAACTCTGCATGGGCCCAGTTCTGAGCATCGGTCGAGACGTAGAGGCGCGTGTCGGCATGCGTGATGTCGCGAAGTGCGACCACAGCGAACTTGGACACGATAGCGAGCGCAAGGACGCCCTTGGCGGCCTTCCCGATCCCAAGATCTTCGATCCGGACATCTTTCTGCGCAGCAAGTCAGCAGGGAAGTATCGTGCAGGCCCAGGCACGCACGTCGAAGAAATCCGTGCTCGCGAATAATCTACTGCTCTCGATGGCGTGGGCCCCCGCGACCGCGTCCGTGTCAAAGGCCACGCAGAACACCAGATCGCGATGCGCATCGTGCTTGAACTCCTTCGTCGAGTGCGCGAACGCGCAGCGGGACGTGTCCGCGCGCATGAACTTCATGTCCGTCGAGAACGCGTCCGTCGTGTAGTACGTCTCGTCCCGGCACACCACGCCCCAGCCGATCTTGCGCGGCTCGCAGTGCGTGACCTGGAAGAGGACATGGCCCGGCTGATCGACGTGGAAGGCGAGGGGCTTCGAGATGAGCGCGGGCGCCGCGGGGGAGGAGAAGCGCTGCCAGCTGCGCCCGCGGTCGGCCGTCCGGTAGTGCGTCGTCCCCCTGCCGATGGCGAAGGCGTAGTTGCGGTCGAAGGGGTGCTCGACGACGGTCTGCACGCCCTCGATGCCTGCATCGGCCCAAGTCTTCCCCTCATCACTGGAGACGAAGACAGTGCCATCAACCGAATCCACGAATACCGCGTCTGTCGAGTCGTCGAAGAAGAATATGTTGGAGGGGAGATTTGGGAAGGACGTCAGCTGCGACGACGGTAGTCCCGCCGCCGCCGCAAGCCCCGCGAGGAGCAGCCACGTCCATAACATGGTCGTAGAGAGCAAAGCCGGTCGTTCGCCTCAGCGATGTCGGCGCAGCGCGCTTGTCCAGATCCGTCACGTGCGGTGACGTGTACACCGTAACGGTTGAACTTATGGCCAACAGCGCAGCGAAGGGCAAAGTGCAAGATACATTGGCTACAGCCAGTGCAGCACATATATAGCAGAGTATGCGAGGGTATGTACATTATGCAGCGACGAGCAAGCCCGTCGGGATGAAGGTAGTAAAGAGGAACAGTCCGCGGAAGGTCGGAGTCAGGAGCGCTCTAAATCGTCTTCAAAAGACCCGAGAAAGTCTGCGGAGGGTAGCAAATGTCCAATAAACGGTGACGAGCAACATGCGATGGATGAATAGATAGGAATTGGAGAGGCGCGCATGGGAAGTAAGCCACCGGGAGCCCTAGAATGAAACGGAGAAACCACAACGATAATGATGATGCCACAAGTACGACAGGAGGTGAAACGGAAGGGTTGATTAAGCAATAAAGGACTTGACGAAAGAGGATGGTGCCATGATTAAGATATGTAGGCGATTAAATGCAGCGCATACAAATAATTAGATGCAGTGCACACGGCGGATGGTACGGGTGTCGGGCATTGATTCGTCGCGCATGGGCGTCGCGCGCGGTCGTAACGATGCGTGAGGGGTCGTAGACGTGGCAGCGGCACGACCGCACGACGCGACACGACGCGCCGCACTCTAGTTTTCCTTGATGTCCTCGTGAATGGGCTCGCACGAGCTCGCGGTGCTAGCGATGGAGTACGACCGGTCCCGCGTGCGGCCGGCGCTGCAGAACTGGTGGTCGGGGCCATTGGACTGCTGCACGCCTTTGACGCTGAGCGTGGGGATCGAAGCAGAGTGGCTTGACGACGTGCGCGTCACAAGGGGCGGACGCGATGACAGGACGTTCGGGTTGGGGAGCGCGGGCAGCGGCTGCGACGGAGGAGGATGCATAGCAGGGACACGACGGCCGGCACGCCTGGGAGATGGGTTGTTAGCGCATGCGAATGAGAAGGACAAACGAAACGCACTTGAGGACAGTGCCCATACTCCCGCTCCTCCTACGCGCAACGCGGTCCATCATACTGGTCGCCGCGTCGCATGCAGCCTGGTCGAGACTACCACTGCGGGAACGCGAACGCTGCCATGCGTCGCCCGCGCTCCGGGCGGGGCTCTTGATAGAGTTCATCGGGGACATGCCGAGCGTCAAGCTCGACCGACGTCTGCGCATGCGCGGCGCAGGGCTCGGGGACGAGGGTGTCGGGGCAGACGAGCCCGTGCCCGGCGCCTGCGGGGTGGTGTCCATGCTACGGTCGTCGTCGGACAGGTCGATGTCGCTGTGCGTCGGGGTCGTGGGCTGGGAGTTCGCCGGGTACGTGGAGTGCAAGGGAGGAGCCATAAGGCCCGAGGAAAAGAAAGACGAGTAGGACATGATGCGCGACGTCGCAGTCGGTGGTGGTGGGAGGTGATGATGGTGGCGGAAGGCAAAACTGAGAAAAGGAACAGCGACCCGAGAAATTTCGGTTTCCGCCTCTCCTGATGCCGAGGTTCCGAAGTTGAACGATCACGTGCTAGTCATATTCTCGCCGGATTTCCACGATTCGATGATAGCTACCACTGCTACGCCAGAGCTCGGGCTACGATCGCTCTACAGATCACACTGGAGCACAAGAATGATTTTCTTAGGGTGGACCATCGTCAGTTTTCTGCTTTTTCTGTTGCCACAAATGCCTCCGCGTCGACAAAGCAACTCCCGCCCTAGCCCCTGTCTCCGTGGCAGGCCCGACTTTTGGACCTCTACCCCAAATTCTTAGGTGTCTTGAGGAGCTGCGTGCTCGTTCTCGGATGGACAGGTGATTGTACTCGGGGTTGGGCTTCTCTGGCCAGTTAGCTCCGGATCGTTACCGGATTAGGAAAGAATTGTAAGGCCAATTGATTGTCACTGTTTGGACGTGGCGTATGTGCACTGTGCAGCCACAGTAACCTGTGGTGCCCTAGTCAGTCTCAGTCTCGTCCAAGTTGTACGTAGTAACACAGAAGATCCACCGCTGTCTCGCTTTGGTCCCCCTCCGCTTCCTTTGAATTATCGGCGAGCAGAGCGCGTTTGAAAACCCTCTGTTCATCGGCCGGTTAGCTCAGTTGGTTAGAGCGTGGTGCTAATAACGCCAAGGTCGCGGGTTCGACCCCCATACGGGCCATGTTGTGTGATCAGGATGTCATCTTTTTTGCGAGGAGAAACATAGCAAGACCTGCTCGATGCTGAAGTTGACCAGGCACCAAGTTGTCAACCCTGCCGTGCTCTTTGTAGCGCGGCTTCGCCAGCGCTTGCGAAGAACCAGGGCAGTAACCCACCAACAGAGCGCAAGGGAATTGTTGCAGAAGGGTATGAAAGCGGAAGAAAACGTTCGTGGTGGACCTGCCGCAGACAAAACTAGATTCGGATACGGGGAATCGAACCCCGAGCTGCCGCGTGAGAGGCGGCAATGTTAGCCGTTACACCATATCCGATGATAACCTGTGGCTGCAAGGAGCAATATCCAACGCCAAAGACCAGAGAATGGTTGGGGCGTCAACCCAAGGTATTTGGTTGCGCGACCTCAAGACCACGGTTGGTCGGGTTATACTCCGTGTGCAGACGTCGGCCACGCCAGTGACGAGTTTGCCACCCAATTTAGAAGCAAATTTGAATATCGATAATGCCACGCTGGGTATCGCGTCGACGGTGAACGAGGGACAAATAAGGAGTCAGTTCAGGAGGAAAATCGGTTGGCGAAGCGCTGGTTGCTGCATATTCATTCATAGACGGAGCGATGATATTCAATACGCGCGCGACAGACAAGTAGGAAAGCAAATTCTTCAAGACCGTCAAGCAGCCTCGTTGCCCACTTCGCGTCGACGCGGAGATTTTGGAACGGAGACAGTGGCGTGGACGGTGGGCTGCCTCTCAGCGCAAGAAGTACGATACCCAGATTCGAAAGGAGGGGGCAAAGAACCGCGTGGACTCGCAGCAAGAGGACATTTAATTCTGCAGGGCGATTCCATTAATTTTCAACCTGTCGGCACTCCAAGCCAGATCGAAGAGCATCTGAACAGCCAAGCTCGACAAATCGATGGATGCAGAAGTACTAGACGCGAGGACAGCAAAGTATGACTTGTGTCAGCGAGCGAGAGGAGGATCATGATGAACTAGAGGACGTTGCACAGGATGTGCTCGGCGTAGCGGAAGGTCACCTCGGCGACGATGGAAGGTCTTGGACTCGATGTAAGCGGGCCGGTGTCAGCAAGGGAAAAAACGGTCAATCCTGAAAATGAAGCCAGCAGACGAGTAGTAGGTCCATTGAGAAGCCAGGAACCTGGTCGTCATTGTAGCCACAGAATAAGAGAATCGCGATGGTGAGCGTTCAGAACAAGAGCAAATCGCGCGCGTGGACGCGTTTGGATGATTCGGCGCGCCGGGCCGAGCCAGCAGTGATCTCATGCCGGACGACGGAAGCAGAGGCGGTGAAGTAGCGGTCGCCTCCTCCCCTCATGTCCACTCGCAATCCCTTCAAACGCCTGGCTGCGCGCGCCACGGGCGACAAGCTCACACCCCAAGCAACAGGAGCGTCAACATCGACGTCGGACCCATTTATCTCGCCCAACCCCACGGGGACGACGGTGTCCGAGGTTGACAGCCATCCGCGAGCGAGCGAGGGCAAGCAAGGCCAGACTCAGGATCCCTTCCACGATCAAGCAGCAGCCTCGAGCGACACGACTGGCGCCTCTGCCAGTACTGCGCCTCATGACGTCGCGGACGCGATGAGCAACTTGTCGATCAGTACGCAGCCACCGGCCCTCCCACCGCGACGAGAAACCATGGACGACGATTCACCGCCGGATACACCGCAAGCACCGTCCCCCACCGCATCTCCTCCCCCTCACACGCCTCCGCGCACACCCACGCAGACGCAGCACAGCCCTCCCCATCAGTCATCTGCGCCTACGTCCAGTTCTCCCCCGCCCCTCCCGCCACGCCAGGCAAGCACAACAAACTATGCACCCCCATCGTCGCCGCCTCCGGGAGCTGCGCGCTCTTCTCCTCCGACGGCTGGACCGTCCGCGAATGCGCGCGCGTCATCGCCACCTCCGCCATCATTCATGTCCATAGATGAGGATCCTCCGGATTATACGCCGACCCCCGATTATAGACACGGGGAGGAGACGCTAGAATATGGCCCTGCTCGTCCCTTCCAGCGACCTCAACAAGGCTATAATGGTAAGCTTCAATATCGCCTCGCCACAATTTACTTACTCACCTTCCCTCAGGCTGGAGTCCCCAAGCACAACGCCCCCAACACACCGGCGCCTACCTCCCTCCTCACCCAACCGGCGTCTTCCTCTCTCCCCAACCCACCGGCAGCGGCCGACGCCCCTCACCCGGCGGTTTACTCGGCCAACTGGCTTCCGCTGTTGACCGCGCGCTAGAGAATCTGGCAACTCCTCCAGGCTCGACGTATGGGCCGGGGTACGGTCAGCGACCGCCTCAGCCTCCTATTCCACCTGTGCCGCCCATGCCTCCGCGACCACCTATGTCGCCGATGGGCAGGCCACCGCAGCCGCCTCGACCTCCTCCTGCGCCGGGTGCGCCTCCGCCTCCGCCGTTGCACCCGCAGCATACGGGATTGAGGCCCGAGCATACGGGGTTGAGGCCTCAAGTGACTGGTAGCGCACCACCGCGCCCCGAATCCGACTTCGCGCGCGATTTCTACGCGGCGGGGCCTGTTGAGGTGGACGGAGTACCGCAGTCTGCGTCGACGCCGCATCTTTCCGCGCTCGCGAACTCGTCGCCCTCCTCTAGTCACTCGCGCAACGCCTCAAACCCTAACGCCTCGCCGTCTGCGTCTTCTACCAACCTTCGCCCGACGACTACGCCCACACCCGGGCATCCCCTTCTGCGCGAGAACCGCGTCCTCGTCTACCCCGCCGGCGTCGAGTGCCCCAAGTGCGGGAACACGGGGTACAAGCACGGCGACCCCGACCAGCCCTGCAAGCGCTGCTGGCGCAAATACGGGCGCGCGTACGAGGGCGCGCTCACCTACGCGGACTTCGGACCCGGGGGCGATGGAAGGATGCAGAGGCCGCTGAGGGCTCAGCAACCACCACAACAGTCGCAATCGTCGTCAGGTAGACGACCGACCAACGCAGGCCCGCCCGGCCGACGACCAGGCTCGGCAGGCGCGTCGTACGGTCGACCGCAGCCCGCCTCTTTCGGTCCTAGCTACTCGCGCGCACCGGGCACTGGGCTGCGCGTGCCCGCGGGTGGCCCTCTGCTCGCGCATCGGCCGTCGTGGTCCGCGGGGACGCCCTCGGGGGCCTGGGGGTCGCCTTCGGGTGCTTGGGGATCGCCTCCGGGAGCGTGGGGCGGCGGGCCACCTGTGCGGGCAGGGTATGGGGCGGCGCCGCCGGGGTCGGTGGTGTACGCGCCTGGGGATCCGAGGATTGGGGGCAGGCCGTGCTGGAGATGTGGCGGGGATGGGACGGTGCGTGTCTTTGCTTGATCTATATGCATAGAGTGCTTGTTTCTTCTGTTTAGAGTGCTCGGTTTATCTGCCGAGGGTGTTTTGATCTTCTGCTTTGAAGGGGCTTCTGTGATGTACGTGCTGACTCGCCGCCCAGGTCTCCTCATTCTTCGGCCTGGACGAAGATACGTGTGGCGTGTGTGGAGGTATCGGACGTGTGTTTGGTAGATAGAAGCATCTAAAGACTTGTAGAACTACTGCTTGCATATGGACAGCTGCAACGGACTCATATCACCTTTAGGATATTGTACTACACTGAATTGTGCTACGGCGTACGGTATAGACTCACACTTGGGAACACCAGTAGCACTTCGTTTTCAATCCGATATGGTGTAACGGCTAACATTGCCGCCTTTCACGCGGCAGCTCGGGGTTCGATTCCCCGTATCGGAATTTGACACCTGTGAAGATTTTTTACTGCACAAACGCCTCTTGCTTCTGATGTGCGTGCGCGCACTGACCTCTGTAGCCGAGCATCCAGATTTTGGAGATGAAGGAAGATACGCAGCGAATGCATGACGGCAGTGCGACGACCGGTCCGGTGAACCTGACGGGGAACTGATCCTTCGATCCCTCTTGCTCTCGACATGCTTCATCGAACGGCGACTCTTTGCCTGGCAACGTTCTCGCAACCTGCGGTCGACACACATCCGTTCACAACTTGACCACTCGATACAAGACGGCCCCCTCCGCCTCCGGACATGCGACCATGAACCGGGGAAGCGAGGACGCAGCCCCAGGGGACGCCGGCGAGGCGCTCTGCGCGCTCTACATCTCCCGCCACCCCCTCGACGAGCCCTTCTTCCAGCCCGCGAACCTCCCCATCTACATCGCGCTCGGCCAGTACGGCATGGGCCCGCTCGTCATCCGCGAGCTCGCCGAGGAGCGCTCGCTGACCGTCACGGAGGCCGAGCACCGCGAGCTCACGCAGAGGCGGAATCCCGCGGCTGTGGTGCCAGACCCCGATTTGAAGATTACGATGTACGCGGTGCGGGAGCTGGAGAGGAGAAATGCACTGGACGCGCGCGCGATCGCGCTGTTCTCGCTCGTTTGGGAGTGCGTGGTGGTCAAGCGGATGGCCGCGCTGCAGCACGGGCCCCTACTCGATGCCCAGATCTCGTGCGACCCGGACAAGTACGCGAAGGCACGCGCATCCAATTCCAACTCCAACTCCCCGCCCGCACTCACCCCCACGGGCACGCCGCATCCCTGCGGTTCTGCCCCCTTACCTATGCCCCGCTGCACGGATGACGACCAAAAGGCGCTGTACAACCGCCTGCTTACCGACTATCGTTCTTTCGACGTCATGGGGCCCGACCTGCACGACGTGCGCTGCGCGCTGCCCGAGCTCGAACAGGCGGGCGTGCTCAAGCTCGTTTACGGGCCACATCAACTGGAGGACGACGAGATCGAGTACCAGCGGCCGGTCCTGTGGTTCGTGCACCGATGCTTGCACAAGGTGCGCATGACGATGGTGCAGGTCGCCGCGCTCGGGCAGTATGTGAAGGAGGAGGATGTGGTGGCGGCGGCGACGCGGACATTTGTAGAGGCGGTTCGGTGACGAGAGTGACATACGACTATTCATTCTGGACTGTTTGTTTCTGTACTTTTGGCTCTGCTCTCGTATTTATCAAGGATTGCTGTCCTTCTATCACTTATGGCCTGAACTGCCCGCAAAAAAGAGACTTTCGAGTGCCCTGCATGCCCTGAAAAATGTACAGAACAGACAGCAACTAGGTAAGAAGAGAGTGACAAGGGGCAACCTAGGCCTCTCCGGCGTCCCGGCAGAGGCATAGACAGCCCCTTGTATGGCCCGTACGGGGGTCGAACCCGCGACCTTGGCGTTATTAGCACCACGCTCTAACCAACTGAGCTAACCGGCCGTGGGACAACTTCTGTACGCAGCACCACTGGCCGGCAGGAGTATTCCTCCTTCGCCCAATTGGTCATCTGCACGCCATTCAATGGACCACTCATCACGTTTATGGACTTTTGAGACAGGATTTACGTTCTATAGATGCGTGTACGGAGTACTACTGCAAGCGTGTATACATGTATGCGCATAGGGTACCAAAGCATGGACATCCAAGTCGTTCGCGCGCCCATAACGTTCACAGGCCATCATCGTCGTGTCGGATCGTAACTCACATCACCATTCCCTTCTCCCACCTCACCGGAGCCCCTCGCCCCTCATGCTTCCGCCTTCGGCGTCGTCAACGAGTGCCCGCCGACGCTGATATCCGACAGCGTCTTGAACGCCTCCTTGTACGCGTCCAGCAGCGCCTTCACCCGCGCGCGCTCCGCGACCAGGCTCTCGTCCTCGTTGAGCAGGTCCCCGAACAGCTCGGGCTTGTAGAGCGACGCGACGAGCCGGTTCTGCACCTGCTGGCTCGTGTTGTTGACGAGGAAGTGCATGATGGCCTTGGGGACGAGGTCCTGAATGCTCTGACGGACGATGCCGAAGTAAGACGAGATGAGCGAGCGGATCAGGTTCGTCTCCATCTCCTCGCGCATCGAGAGGTGCTGGTTGTCGTTGGGGATCTGAGGAGGGCGTTAGGTCAATGACGTGAGTATACGGTCAAGCACGACGTACCGCCTCGATGTGCTTCCCCAAACTCTTCATATCGAACGCCTGCCTGTTGGCCAACAAGCCCGAGTTGATCGCGTTGTCCGGGCCCGTGATATCCCTCCCCGACGGCACCACCGCCTTCGACATCGGCCCCTGCTCCTGCCCGCGCTCCACGCTCGCCCCCGCAACTGGCCCCGGCCCGCTCTGCCCAAAGAAGTACGTGAGGAACGTCTCGCGCGCGGAGGGCGGGCTGCTCGACGTCGAGCTCACGCGCTTCGAGTGCGAGTTGTGCTGGTGCTGGTGGTGCTGCTGCCCGCCCCCGCCTACGCTGGGCACGGCAGAGTGCGGTCGCTGAGGCGGGCGCGGGGTGGGGAAGCCGCTGTCGAGGGAGGCGCGGTGGCGGTCGTGCATGGTGGCGGCTGATACAGAGCGTGGCGTGCCGGTGGAAGATGAGTCGGCGCCCTCCTCCGAAGAGTCGTCGCCATTTTCTGAACCGCCGAAGCCGTTTATTGGCTCAGTCGATTGAGGCTGGGTGACAAGGTAAGGCTCGCCTTCTCAACAACAGTCGAGGGTACTTACCCGCGGCATCACCCGTGCGCGCTGAGGCGACGGTTGCTGTTGCTGCTGTTGTGCAGCCTGCGCAGAGCCACTCACGAATGCCGGATGGTTCGTGTTGATGTACGCCGCCTGAATCGCGATAAGACTGCTCGCATACTCCGAAGTCGGGCCCAATCGTTCACGAAGCAGGTCAGAAACAACCTCCACGAGCGCCGAGTGCAATCGGGGGAACCGCTCGAGCTCCTGTATCTCCGTCAATGAGAGTCGCCCAGGTTGCTAACAGATGGTATACGTACGACACTCGTGCAATTATGGCAGATCTTCACCAACTCCTCGTACACCAGCTCAACGCAGCGCAGACTCGGCGCCTCCAACAGCTTGATCTGCGGCTTTACCAACAGGTCGAACGCCACCTCAGGGACGAACAGACTTGGCCGCGGACCCGTCGAGTTGCGGATGGCGGTGCGGATATCCTGGTTGTCCAGGTTTGAGTTGGGCTCGATGCTTGAGAGGGCGTGCCCGAAGACGTCGTTGAAGATGTAGTAGATCCGCGCGCCGCCGGATAGCTCCTTAGTGGAGATGTCGACATTCGTTCCCTCTATCGAAGCGACGAAGTCGCGCGCGAATTGGGTCATCAGGCGAAGGATGAGGGCTCCTTGCTGTACACGATGTCAGGATACGCGGTGGGGATTATCAGAGTACGCACAGAGTTTTTGTCGCCGAAGATGGCAGCATCGCCGAACGAGTTCAGCTCCTGTTGCGCCTGGCCCATGAGCGTGTTCAAGCGCGCCTTCATATCCGGCAGCTTCTCCCTTATGTGGTTGAGCAGCACCGAGTTCAGCGTCTTCGCCAAGTATCGCGTCCCGTTCTTGTGCGCGATATTCCGGTACGCAGGGTGTGTGCGGAAGAACTCGTCCTCGGAGTTGAGCGCCTCCTTCATGTCCTTCTGCGAGTTGATGTCCTGCTGGCTGCGGTTCACGACGCCGATGAAGCCGAGCTTGAGCGGGTAGACGCGGCCGGTGAGGATGTCCAGCGCGTTCGTGCCCGCGTCCATGAGGTCGAGTTTGGTGAGGATGCCGATTGTGCGGCGGCCCTGCGGGTCGACTGTGCGTGCGAGCTTGAGGGACTCGGAGTTCGCGAGGTCGACATTAGCGGGGGAGACGGCGAGGATGACACTGCGAGGGAGTTAGAGGCGGATTTGAGAAGTGTGCAGTGGGACGCACCTGTTCGGGTTGCTGATGTACTCGACTACGAGGTTGCGGATCTGCTTCTCGATGTCGCTTGGCTGGTCGCCTACCGGAATCTGCCAGCTCATTAGAGTCGGGCGCGCCACCCAGCCTATGACATACGCACCTTCGTCAGACCCGGCAAATCCACCAACGTCAGATCGAGGACATTCGGGCTGTAAATCCTCAGGGAGATCGGTAGCTTCGAGATGCCCTTGTTCTGCCCCGCGACGCGGAACGTCTCCTGCTCGATCTCCTTGCGTATGTCCTCAAAGTCCGTGAAGCGCTTGTCGACATGCAGAAACTGGCCCCACTCGGTGAACGGTGGTGGGTTGTCCTCCGGGACGGGGGTGTGGATGAGCTGGAGGACGAGCGGCCTTCGCGTGACGATGCCTGACCCGCGCGGCAGGAAGTCCTTTCCGACGATGCTATTGAGGTATATTAGCTCCTGCCGCGCGTCAGACATAGGCACACGCACGTCTCCAGGACACTGGACTTCCCCGCAGACTGGCTTCCAACCTGCAAGTCCTCAGCCACAGCTCGCGCACTTCAGAATCATTTAGCGTACCACCACCAGCTGGGGCATATCCAGTTCCCCTCCTGCATAATTCCTGTCAATGAAGTCTAGCACCAAGGCGGGTTCGACACATACCCAGGTTGTGGAAGGTGTCCTGCAGCTTGTTAACGAGCTTTATGAGGTCCGAGTCCATCTTGGGCGATGTTCAGCCGCTCGGGCTGGTCGTCGAGAATGAAAGTTAGGAACAAGGAAAGAAATGAATATAATGAACGCGTCGCCGGCGGGGCGCGTCGTCACGGCAAACGGGCAATTCGCTATTTGTCGTCTGTTTGCTTTTGAGGCCTCCGCGCCGGTTGTTCCGAGCCATCACAACCTCGACCGTCACATCGACCTCCTCGACCTACCCTTGCCTTTACATCGCAACAGACAAGTCATTGCCCTGCAAGGCTTTCTCAAGTAGAGTATAGCGACTTTAGCGAGGCAGGCTTCCATCCTCGCTTGCAGAGCACGGACGTGCTCAACTACCTAATTCTTGCAAGTGATGGTTCCCCCTCACTTCGAGGGAGCCAGGGAAGAGAACGATCGCGCAAAGTCAGTAAAACTTTTGTCGATGGCGATCTGGCGAATTCGAATCCCCTTTTGCTGTCAGGATCTCGGGAGGGAGCCGCCTCCTCTTCGACTCGCGGAACTCTCACACACAACGAGAAATTCTTATGTACGCAGAAATATTGATTCCTGTCTATGGACCATATACGATGCCAGAACATGCAGTACCTAACGTAAGTTTAATCGAGTCGTAACGATAGTGAATATCATAAGCGTCCCATGAAGACGAGCAGGGAAGGCGCCGCGAGGCATGGCTGGCAGGTCCGGTGCGCTTGGTACTGGTACTGGTACTCGAGCACGATAAGGCAAGCACGCACCGGGGATCCGCCGTCCTTCCCGCTGCCCTCTACTCCCACTAGGGGAGGAGCATCGCCGATCTACGAACGGTCAAAGAAAGCAGGCAGGGTCGGGTCGGAGCGCCGAGGCTGTAAATAATGGGAGCGCACGATTCTTCGAGAGGCGAGGCGAGAGCCGCGAATCAGGGTGATTCGGGCCTCGCCGAGAGGCGGAGCGGAACACGAGAGCACACGAGCCGCGGGGGGCGGGAAATGTCGCAGGGCTGGGCTGAGGGAGCCGGGGCGACACGCGCGACGCCTAGCAAAACTAGGGCGCGGTCGCCGCGACGGGCGGCGGCGCGGGGGTCTCGACGGCGGGCTCCTCGACGGGCGCGGTCGTCTGCGCCGCGTCGTCCGCCTTGTCCTTGACGCTCACGGCGACCCACTTCTCTTTGGGCTCCTGCGGCGCCTGCTTCTTCTTGTCGGTCTCTTCTTCAGACGTCGCGCTCTCTTCCGTGTCGGCGTCGATGCCCGTCGTGTTCTCCGAGTCCGAGGAACTTGGGGATGAGGACTCGGACGACGACGGCTCGGCAGGCGCGGGCTTCTCAGTGGTGGCAGCAGCGGGCTCAGCCTTGGGAGCGTCGGCGGGCGCGACCTTCTTGGACTTGCGACGCGCCTCGCGACGTTCCGCCTTGTCTTTCTCCGCCTTTTCCTTCTCGACCTTGTCCTTCTCGGCCTGCTGCGAACGATGAGTATATGTGCACGAAGTGAAGCACAAGTAGCTCACCTCCTTGTCCTTCGCCTCCTTTTCTTCCTTCTACAGGCAACCCGTCAGCAACATGCTCACCCTCCTGTCACGTATCTCAATCAAAAGCTCCACCCCAAGCTCACCTCCTTCTTCTCCCTCTCCTCGCGTTCCTCCTTCTCCTTCTTGTCCTTCGCCTCCTTGGCTTCGCGCTGCGGCCCAATGAGCATTTGACCCTGCAAAGCGCAACCATCAGCACGCACCTCAGCCTTCGCCTTCTCGGCCTTGATCTTCTCGCGCGTCTCCCGCTCCGAGATAACCCACGCCGCGACCTCGTCGACGCACTCGCGCGGGCGCGTCTTGTTCTTAAGCAGATAGCCCTGCAGTGCCGCGACACTGAGCTCGTCCTCCGGGATCGCGTCCGCGAAGCGCTTCGCGAGGTCCGAGATTTCGTCCTCGTTGAGCATGGGCGCCAACTGCGCGCGGCGCTTCGAGCCAGGGAGGTTCTTCTGCGACGTGTCCTTCTCGCTGAGGTCGGCCGTGGACGCGGCCGGAGAAGCCGCGGGGCGCGCGGCGGGGAAGAAGCACTTGAAGATGCCCTCGGCTTGCCACTTGGTCGCGTTCGTGAAGTTCACCCAGACGTCCATGCGGCCGGGGCGGCTCAGTGCGGGGTCCAAGCGCTCGATGTGGTTCGTCGTGGCGAAGAGAAGGCTGCGGACAATGAGCGTGGGTCTTCGATGAAGTTTTCAGGACGTACCGTCCCTCTGCCGCGGCGACACCATCCAAGCTGTTCAAGAGACCACTCAGACTGAGGGTCGAGCCATCGTTGGTGTCGTTGTTGTTGTTTGCGTCCTTCGAGGTGCTAGCCGTCGCCACCGTCGCCGTTGTCGGCACACCAGTAGAGTTGGCATCACGCGAGATACCGCGAGTGAACGCCGCGTCGAGGTCTTCCAGAAGCAAGATGCACCTAGCGCCACAAAGTCAGCAAATGCGTTGACAAGCATGACCACACAACGACTTACCTGGAAGGAACATGGCCCATCAAAGTCGTGAGAGTGTTGTCGCTCATCCTGATGCAGAACGCGGTCAATCACTCCGCGGCACCGTCTAACAGCGATAAAGACCCACCCTTTCGACGATAACGAGACGACGTAGATATCCAGGCCGAGCTCACCGGCGAGCGAATGAATGAGCGACGTCTTGCCACTAAAAACAACGAGAGTTCGTCAACCCACGGCTTTGACGACATCAGATGAAGCGAAGCGCACCTCCCAGGTACACCATGCAGCAGGTACCCTAAATTACAAGAAGCAGATGAGATTGAAAGCTGTTGAATAGTCATCGGGCCCACTGACCTCGCCTGAAGGGAATGCCTGCACGGAATCGTTAAGCGAATACGTGGAGGATAAGGATATCGCCGACGTACCGCGTTCGGCGTACCACTCTTCGGACGCCAGGAAATCCCTGCAGTCGGCGAGGAGCATGTCCTTGACGCCGGGCTGCAGCACAATGGAGCTCATGGGGCGCTTCTGGCGCGCGCCATTCCACCGCCAGCAACCGTAGGACCTGTCAAGAACGCGGTCACGCGCGGGCCGACATGCCAATGATCACGATCACGTACGTGTCCGCCATGAAGATATGCACGCGGTGCTCGGCGTCTTTCTCATATTCCCGTTTGGCTTCGAGCACGAGCTTCTTGAGAATGTCATTGTTGCGGGCGACGACACTAACAGCGACCGCGACGTAAGCGGGGGAACGGGCGTGTAAGAGGGATGCGGCGTTACCTAATCTTCAGCGCCTCGCCACCGTAGTCCGCGTAGCGTTTGGTGCGGGTGATCTGGGTCTAGTGAGTCACTGAGTTGCATGGCAGGGGCAGGGGACGTACCCGCAGCCAGTGCCCGCGGTAGTAGATGGTGTGCGTGGTGTCTGGAGCGAGACAGCGGTCAGCCTTCACTTAGTACGTCTTGAATGGGGTACAAGCTTCTCACCCAGGGAGGGCATGAACGCAACCTTGCGCTTACGCCTTCCGTGTACAAGCTCATCGTCGTCGTCTTCATCTTCGAGGTCACCGGTCGTGGCCTGGGTGAGGCTGCTGCGGCCTCCGGAGCGCGTGGTGATGTCGAACTCGCGACTGCGACCCCAGGCAGGTTGCTATAATCGACGCGTCAGGCGCGCGCCACAAGTGATCGAGCTGCGCTAACACACCTTCGAGAGCCAGTGCATGAGCCTGGGAAGCGTGTAAGCGAGGAGAGGTCATGCAGGAAGGAGTGGCGGTGGCGCACCAGTCATAGGGGTAGTCCTCCTGGCTGAAGTGGGCGGTGAGGAAGAATGCTAGGGAGTGGCTCAGCCTCGGCTGCGGGCGGGGGCGGTGCGGCGCCGACTTACAGTCGACGAACCCGTTCCAGGCGGAGACGGACGCGCGGCGCGCGGTCTCGACGGTGCCTCCGATGACGACGAGTTTCTGGGGAGGACGGGGTCAGCAACGTCCAGGACGAAGGGCAGGCGACGCACAAGAGTGTCCTGAATCCCATTGCCACTGGAGCCCAGGACTGGGGAAAGGATATTCTTGAGAGCGTCCATGATGACCGGCTGTCGGAGAGAGAGAGGAAGGGCCGGGTGGTCGCGCAGTGGGCCGGGCTTTATATTGGGGTCTAAGGATCAACCTCGTGTATGAAAGGGAGAGGTCTTATTGACAGCGCGCGTGTCAGTAAGTCCGCGTTTATTCAATTCTTCTTTCCCCGTATAAGCGCTCAGTCCGGTCACTGATGGCACACTACAAACTCTTTCGCCTCGACGGCTGCGCTAAGCTCATAAAGCGCGCTTGCGACGCACGACCGCCCACACGGAAAGCTGGATGAAGGTAAGGACCCAAGGAAGCGAGCGTCTTGTTACATCTCCTTACGTTCTGCGCCTTGCCAGCTCTTTCGTGGACCTTCATTTGTGGGAAATACGTACACGACGCGCTGGGCGTGCGGGAATGATCGTGGCGCAGCGCAACCTCCGGGTTTCCAATTCTTGTTACGGTTCTGTGACACGTGTGCTGTTGTCAACAGTCACAACGACGCTGTCTGTCTCCTTCAGCCTACATCGCCCGCTGCCGTGTGATGACTCTCTACAGCAGCTGTTGCTTTGCGCGCCCTCAAAGGCACCCCACAATCAGAAGAAGGCGCCCATAGCGCGCAGATCCCTTTAACAGTGTTCGCGGAGTTCGAAAGACCGTCACCTCTCGTTCGCCCACGTGTTGTTCTCTGGACGTCGCAGGAACATGTCCCCAGGTCTCGGCAATAATATTGATGTTGGCATCATCAGCGGGTGCAGGGTCTTCAAACTCTGTACATACAAGCCAGCTGAAGGTCTGTCGCTGTTCCCCGTGTTCCGCGCCATGGTCGGACACGTTGAGCTCGAAGCTGATGCGGCAGCGCTTCCAACGACTGCGAGGTGAAGGCAGGCGCAGAGAACAAGCCTCCTGGTCGGTCGACGTCGGACATGAATCGGTTATGTCGGGATCGGGGGTAAAAATCGGAAATGTGTTCACTCGCCTCAGAAAGAAGATTCATCTCGAAAACCACGCGCGCGAGATAAGGGCCCCTGCAGAGAAGAGTCGCAGCAACAAGAGGCGCCGTGCCCTGCGCAAGCGCCGGTGACGCACCGGTCGCAAAAGCCGCCTGCAGCGTCCACAAGGTCGCCACGTAACGACCCCGCAGGCGCGCACGTAAAGACAGCAACCGGCAGCGACGCGGGGGGCTCTGCGATTTGCCGTCGTTGGTCAGAAGGACAGCAGGACGGCCGAGCTCGCGGTCCTCAGCGCAAGTCATGGACCAGGAAGCCGGGCCTTACCGCACTCGTCCTGCCGCGCTGCGCTGGGGTGTACGTTTGCGCGCCACTGCCGGATGCTGGCGGCGAAATGGACGAGAGTGGTGGACGGTGCCCCATGGACGTCGCGGGGCCTTTGCGGGCCGTCTGGTGCGATGCCGCAGGCTGCACGCCGCAGAGGGCGGGGGCATCCACAGCCCGGAACCGGCACCGGCTGCCGCCTGGACTCCAAGCCAGGTGCATGTCCAGAACTGAATGCGCCAGCGTTCGGGACCCCCCAGCGTATGGTTCGAGAGACAGACATTCAGATGTAGGCGAGTCCTGACCGAGGTCAAGGATGCACGCGGGTACTAGTGGAAGACGACCAGAGCACAGTTACCCACAAGGTCCTATTCAGCCAGAATAATCAAGGCGATGACTGGCATATCAACTCGGATCGTCGTAGAAAGCGTAGGCGCCAGATCGGAGACAGCAGAGAGCGATTCGCGTGCCTTTGGGACTGCTAAATCCGCCGAATGAGGGGATATTGCTGGGTGGGGGATAGCGTTCGGGGAGTGGGCGCCCAGTGAGTGGACGCAGCCAGTGCATAGGTCCGGGAGCAGTGTCCCCTATGGTCATCGGGAGAGACCACGATGCTTGGTAGGCATAGCCTCAGTGCAGTCAACATCGAAAGCCGGTACACGCATCGATCTCACAATCGTTGAAACTGACGCCCAGCTTTGAGTCCATCGCAGTCATCGACTACGGATCTCGCGCGCCCAGATGGGTGCGCCACATGTCCTGGCGAAGCGCGGGTACTGATCACAGCCAGGATGGAAGAGTGAGTCATCCCACGACGAGAGGAAAGGGTAAGAGTCAAGAAACGGAAGGCGAGGAGAGGAAGATCAAAGCTTTCCATTTTGGGAGATCAGCACACACGTGCGGCGCCGCCACATCGACCATCGAATATCCCTCGAAATGGAGGGGACTGTTTTTCGAGGTCCGCGACGTTGAGAGTGCACCCTACTTGTTCTCAAGGCTGCACTGCTGCGCGGGACGCCACCACGTACGGCGCTTCACGAGGTCGAGGGGGCGCGAGAGAACAATGGAAGGTTCAAGGCGACCTGGGACCGAAGTACCTTCGAAGTCTTCGAGACTCGCTTCTCAAAACATTGTTCTTGTCATCGGGGTCTGTTTGCGAAGCTATCACAGGCGTACAGGGGCCACTACCGCAGGTGGTATACCTGGTGATCCATATAGGCTCGCTATCATAGCGAGTATAGAAAAAGGAGGGGACGGACGCACTGGACAGTGTGCTCGAGAATACCGTCAGCAGTAAAAGCTAGGACACGGGTAGGAACACGGGTCTGCCGAGCACGGTCGAGCGTACCGTATTCCTGTCACCCAGAGTAGACTAAATCAATGCGATGATTATGGAAGTCAAGAATCAGGAATTGACGGCGCTAAAACCTTCTCATCTACCGGCCCGGAAGGCAAACAAAGGATCGCACGTCAGAGAGTTGGTCTTGAAATTGCCATTGGCGCACGAAAGTACCCAGTCGCCAGTAGTATTGTCCCGTCCGTCGACGCCAGAGCCGCCACGTAGCGATACGTGCGCTATGCCGACAGATGAACAGGAAATAGAGCGCGCACGTAAACCATAAGCTCCTCTCCCAAGCGAAGACCGGACAGTGCCATTCATTGACGAAGTCCCGAGAGTCGGTGCATTCATTGCAGTCAAGGCCGCAGTTCACGCATACGAGACGACTGGATGAAATACGGCAGACGAATATAGTGAAGTGAAGTGAGGGTCAAAGCATGTGTTCATAAGCGTAGCAGCGAAGGAAAAAAGCAGTTGGCGAGGTCAGCTCCCAAGTGGCACGTCTATCTCGCTAGGAGAGGTCGAAGAGACGTAAAGAGATATTACCGTGCAATGCACGCGACAGAACCATACCAGAAATTTTGCCCTAAATTGCGTCGGCAGAATAGACGAGGTACTTATCAGAGTTGAACCAAGAAAGAAGATAGCGGGTCCAAGCTTCCTTCATATCAAGCCGCCTTCGCAAGCACGACGTGAAGAGAAGACGTATGGATAAGACAACAAGCTGCGCGAGTACGTGTTCGGTGACATAGCCGATCCAAACCGTGCAGGCGCACACAAAACCCGATTACGAAGTCCAGAATTCATAGAAGACCGGAGATGGTTGGTGGACCTGGCAGGCAGAGACATGAAGTCAGGAAGAGCCACGAAGTAAGCCAGAGGCGCGAGATGAGCCAGAGAAATGAAGCGATGAGCAGACATGAAGCCACGAGCGTGCAGTGGCGGCTCAGAAGGTGCCGGGGACAATAATCGTGTGTCGAAAAGACATACAGCACAGGCGTGTTGTGGGCGAGTAAGAGTGGCAGCGGCTCTGTGGCGTCAGCGGCGCGCATTTGAAACCGGCTCAGAAGGCTGTAAAGTTGAGAGATGTGGGCGTAGGGGAAGAGGAGCTGCGAGGCTGGAGGCGTGACCACGCTAACTTCCGCGAAGGTGTCCATCGTGCAGAAGTAGTCATCGGTAGATATAAAAGGTCAAGGAGCGCTACTATCGTAGATTCGATGGACAGAGACAAGGATATGGCCCATAGCAGATTTCCGCGTGCGATGAATAGACAGCTGAGACGAATGTGCGCGCATCGACCAGTGAGTTTAGCACAGTGTCGGGCGCGGAAGAAAGAGGCAGGAATATACAGCCGCTTCACTTGGGCATAGTTGCAGAGAAAGAAGGCACACAGCCGAACAGAAAGCAGTCGAGATGGATGTCAGTAACAAGCAGAGTCCGTGACGTGACAGTCGCCTGTTAGGCCCCCGGCATCTCACCAAAATGTCCGATCCAAAATTCGGGATTCTGGGTCATTTCCGTCGCATGGATTTTGGCCAATTTTGAGGGCTTCCCGGCGCACTAGGATCGGACCTTCGCTCAAGGCGCACTTTCCGGCGCACTATGAATCAAACCTCGGTGGCGACGACCCTCCCAGATCACCAATTATGAGGTCCTGTCGGTGCTGTTAGGGGTGCTTGGCCCGTTGATGGTGGTAGGCGGGGGTCTAAGCTGGCGAAATTCCGTCGCGACCCCCAAATCCGGCGCACAATGGATCGAACCTGGGCGACGACAAGGCTCGACCGTCGCACTTTGGATCGAACCTATTTCACACTTTTGCTCGAATCCGGCGCACTGGGATCGAATGTCGGCGCGTTTTGAGCGTCCAATCCGTCGCATTAGGATCGGACATTTTGGTGAGATGCCGGGGGGCCTCGCCTGTTTTGGCAGGTCGTCACGCTGTCAGCAAGCGAGACCAAACAAGGACCTGCGTAACTTGGTCCTGACTTGCGTTCACCCGGAATTTCCTGCACCGAATACCTAACACCCTTTCACGCTGCTTCAACACTCAATCTGTGCCCCACTTGCACGAAGAATGGGTCCTCTGCTGAGGACCTTTTACCAAAAGACTCTAACTTTGGCAAGTCCGACCGCCCGACTTGAACCTCGCTACATCATCTGCGTGACTATCTGGTGGGCGCTGAGCGGCATGCATTCTGGCGCGCTAACGGGGTCCTCTGGCGTTTTACATAAACTGGCACGTCTTGGACTAGACGCTCATCAGCCTTTTCCTCGACTCTCGCGCTTCCAACTGCGACGCTCTTCATCCGCCATGTCTTCGCCCTCTCCTATCGATGTTACGCTCTTGGCTCGCCTGAAGACCTTGTACCCAACTTCCGCAACCGATGCTCATGACCTCACCTGGGCTCTTGTCGCTATCAGCGCCTTCAGCGCTGCCAACCTCCCAGAAGCTGTTCCACAAGTCTTCGCCTACGCGTTGGAGGGTGAAACATCACACGAAAAGCGCCTACAATTTGCTCGCAGCGCGCGAGACGCCATCTTCAAGACCGGTATGCTCTCGGGGTATCCGAAGGTAAGTTTGATCTCGTCCGTTTCGCTATGATATGCGGATTGAGGGCAACACCTAAGGCGATAAATGCGCTGGCCAAGCTGCATGCAGCGACACCAGAGGATCTGCGCGACAAGGAGCCCATGAGGTCAGGTCTCCAATCAATACGCGCTTTGTGTGGGCATAACTTACAGAGCAAAATATCTTAGGGCGTCGCAATCCACGACGGAGCGATTGCACCAGATGGGCGAAGACCTCTTCACATCAACCTACGGCGAGAAGGCAGACGACGTCCGCGAGCTCTTATACGACATCTACCCCGACCTAGGTTCGTCTCTACTTACATCCTGATGCTCACCGTTTCATCGACAATCTGACCCATCCGCAGGTCACTTCTCCATCACTTTCGCCTACGGCTACGTCTACGGCTCGATGCACGCTCTGACGTCCGCAGAGACGTCCTTCGCATTCGTCGCCGCCCTCATCGCGTCGGACGTGCCGACGCAGATCGACTGGCATCTGCAGGGCGCTCGACGCCATGGCGCGACTGTCGAGCAGATTCGCGCCGTCCGGGAGATCGCCATTGAGGCTTCGCGCGCTGCCGGGGTTTCTTGGAAGAGCGCGATCCCCGAGCTGCAGGTGGCATAACGACCCGATTTGCAGATACCCGTACTCGCCCCCTCCCAAATAACAGTGTCCTTCATTAGAGCCAGGATTCACCCAGTCTGACAGGCGACTATCCCTCTGTCTCCCTCTGTCAGTTTGGCACCAGGCCGAGCTCGAACCAGATCCAGAAAGCATTCCAACGATAATGAGGCATAAATGACAAAACGAGAAAGGTCGATACAAAGCACACTAGGGACACTAGAGTATAGGCAAGAGAAGATCTATCATACAATCGGAGCATGTCGTGTCCGTCTGGACGATAGCAGTCGTGTTCGGACGAAGCACAGTCGTGTTCGGCGCGCAGAGCCTGCGCTCCTCCCGCCGAAGTCATCAAGGTATACGCATGAGAAGGTATACGCATAGGAGCATGGGTAGGCATACGCACAGAGGTGCGTGCGCACGAGACCGCGAGCATCGTGCGCGTCTCCTTCCGCCGTCCGCGCCATGTATGACCATACCAACAGCACGAATCCCCGTCTCCTCAACGGGCCCCTCATCTACCAGGCGTCCCGCTTCGCTTAGGCGTGTTGCTCCTGCCTGGCGTCGTCCCCCGTCTCGGCGTACCCGGCACCTGGCGCTTGGGCGTCGGCGGCACGACCCCCGCCGTCAGCCGCCGCTCGGTACCCGCACCCCGCTCGTCCAGCTCCCTCAGTTCCCTTGCCGCGCTCATCGCCGCCTGCCCTTGCCTGGCCTGCGGCCGTTGCGCGTCCACCCGGAAGAGCGCGCGCAACAGCGTCTGTGCGTCAGGCGCGGCTGCAGTCGGACGCGCGTACGCGTTGAGAACCTCCGCACTGCCGCCGCCCGCGACATACGGCGCACCACCCGAGGCGATGAGCCTTCCGCGGAGTTGTGCGAACCGCGCGTCAAGCGCGTCCGAGGCCAGGCGGACGAGCGTGCGCGCGCTATGTGCGAAGTCACGCAACTGGTCGGCGTTGAACTTGAACTGGTCGAATCGCTGGCGACGCTTCTGAGCAAGCGTCGGGCCGCTCGTGGTGGCTTCGCGGGCGATGGCGACGTGTCGTCGAGTGGTCTCGTCGGGAATGAGGTGCTCCTGGGGGAAGTAGGCATCGGGGAGCTCTGGTTCATCGGCTCGCTGTTTCCCCCTCGCCTTCGTGGACAGATCTGCCTGCTTCTCCTTCTCCAGCTTGGCGCGCTCTTTCTTGATGAACTCGTCATAGGTGTAACGGCACTGATTCCATTCTTCGTACCGTGCTTCGGCTCTATGCATGCATGTTAGGCTAACATTCCAATCCGATAAACTTCGTCACACACTCTGCGTTTCTCTGCGTGTACGTCGCCTCCCACTGAGCATTCGTCACGTTGAACTTGTTCGGCTTCATCGTAGCGCTGTCCATGGAGGAGTCGGTGTGATAGGTTGGGAGGTGGATCTTCTTGTCGTGTAGCATTCCGATAAAGGCTTCTTGGGCGTGGGCGTATAGTTGTCGTGCAGTAGGTGTGAGGGTGGAACTGGTCTCGGTGTCGGACGCGCCGCGGTCTGCGTGCCAGATGAGAACCTGGCGTAATCGCTCAGGCTCGGGCTGGTCGTGGTCGATATGCTTGTGAAAGCTAGCGCCAGACACAGACTCATGCGGAGTGGCTGAAAGGACGGGTCAGAACTTGCATCGTGAGGGTGCTACAGAGACCCACGTATCACGCCCGTACTGGCATAGATATCGCTGACCCGTTTCCCTCGCGAGTTGAGTGAACTTCGCCGTCGCCCTGTGGTTGGCGTTCGCGCGTCTCCTCGCCCCCGCGCGTCCTCGCCGCGCAGTGCACGGTTCCGCTTGATAGTTGGCGACTCTGCATCGTGTACGGGGATTACTCCCGACCGCCGTCGCTGATGCTTCTGCGTGGCTGCGGGGGTGGTGGTCGTTGAAAAGCTGCGAGATGATCGTCGTAGCTCGTCCGCCTCCGTCGTCATGGCCTGCGCGTCTTCGTCCAGCTCGGGGGACGAGCGCGTCGGTATGCAGGGCCCTTGCCCATCGGGGTCGCGTGATCGTGGATTTGGTACGTCCAGACGCGACGGGGTGGTGGGCGGAACCGATCCTGTCTTCTTCCGCTTGGTGGGGGGCGGGGGCTCGCCGGTCCCGTTCGTGGTGGCGGATGGTTGAACAGATGGCGGGCGTGAAGGCGGTTGAACGCTCGGCCCTCGGGCGATGATGAAGCCACCGGGTTGCTCCTCGCCATTGAACACTGCATGAATGAGTAGATGGTCAACTTGGAGACGACATGAACGCACACTTCCGTTTCCCAGACTTGCTCCCCTGCTATCGCGTGTCAAATGAGGGGGGACGTGCACTCTAGTTGGTGAGCACGTACCGGATCTTTCTTCGCCTTCTTGGTGGACTGCATGAGCGTGTTGGGATCCTCAACGGCCTTTCGTTTGGTGACTGGGCCGGACGCGGCAGGGGTCATCTGAGATATCGCTGTGACCAATATGGGTCTGAGCACGGCGGTCATAGATCTCCTTGGGGGGTGCCGCGCGGCGGGACGTGAAAGACGGCGAGCTCGACGCGCGCGACGACGAGGTCAAGTTCAAGACGCGAGTACGCGATTTTTCTCACGGTTTAATCAACAAAGAGCGGTCGCCATTGTTCTTGCCACCGACGTTCATGCCATTGTTCTCCAGCTCGTAATCACCTCAAGTAGACGTTGGGGATGGCACGGGCGTCGACAGCAGATCACAAGCACGACGCGATACCGGTCGTCGAGTTCATCAAAGTCGACGAGGACGAGACGACCAAATTGGTCGGCGTCAGCGACAAGAACGCTCGCACCTATGGATGTGCGTGTACCAACACCAGGGGGAGGGAATGTACTGACCGAGCCCCTCCAGACAACGACCTGACCCCATTCGTGCGCCCGGAGCACTACATCCGGCACATTGAACCCCTGGAGGCAGATCTCGCGCGGCAGGTCGAATATGACATGGACGAGCAGGGTGCGTGGCTGCAAAGTGGCAGGGGGACGAAGCTAACGCACATGTAGACCAAGAATTTCTGGACGCGGTGAACGCAGAGCGCAAGAAGGAGCAACTCGATCGCGCCACCTACGAGCTCTTCGAGATCATCATTGACCGTCTGGAGAAGGAATGGTTTGACCTGGTGCGTCGTCAGTGGGGGATCACTAGCCTCAGCGTATCCAGGGGGATACTGCAGCAGTACATGGCGTCTATCTTGAATGGACAATCCACGAAGACGGGTGGCTTAGCTCGTCGGTGGCTACACCTGCCGCCTGAACACCCCGAAGGGTTCGCCGTCGTCGTGAATCGTTTGCTCGGTAGAACCACGCACGCACCCAGCATTGCATGGATGCTGCTGAGGCTAGAATCTGGTGAAAGCAGCAGCGGATGCTGATACTCTGATCAGACCAAGAACATTCCGAAGCCGGACTTCGCCCTCCCCTCCGAGGATTCGACATGTGCCATATGCGACGACAGTGAGGGGGAGAATACGAACGCGATCGTCTTCTGCGATGGGTGCAACCTCGCAGTCCACCAAGGTGCGTAGTGCTACATCCAGACCGCCCACTGCTTCTACGCATGTCGTTGTCGAGCGTGCCATTCCGGACGCGGTGGCTCATCCCCAACCGCCTTCCTTCCGGATTCAATTGCGGGGCGCATCGAGCGAGCGCACATCATGTTCTTGCCTGGTATGCATGTGAAGGCGTGAAGGAAGTGCTGATCAAGTTGCAGAATGTTACGGCGTCCCTTATATTCCTGAAGGCCAGTGGCTTTGTCGCAAGTGCACCGTCAGTCCGGAGAATCCTGTGGTGCGCGCCGCCCTCTCCTTGCCGATGTGCACGTACTGAACCTTCCCAGTCCTGCGTGCTATGTCCGAACGAGGGTGGCGCGTTCAAGCAGACGGTCAACGGTGACTGGATTCACTTGCTCTGCGCCATGTGGATTCCAGAAACCCAAGTTGTCAATGAAACTGTCATGGAGCCCATCGCGAACCTCGATCGCGTGAACAAAGCCAGATACAGACTCGTGCGTCGTGCATCACCCTTCCTCTGTGCGTTACTGACGATGCGCAGAAATGCAGTATTTGCAAGAAGCAGGACTCGGGCGCGTGCATCCAATGCAATAGGCCCAGCTGCTTCGTTGCCTTCCATGTTACCTGCGCTCGCAAGTACGTACTCATATACCTGATAGCGTCGTGACTAACAAGTGCAGGGAGAAGCTCATGATGCCTATGAAGGGACCTCAGGGGACGCCTGCACCCCCCCTGGTCGCCTACTGCGAGAGGCACCTTCCTCCTGATCAAGCCGCTGCTCGAGAAGCGTCACTCGAGGCGGAGGCTGAAGACGAAGAGGAAGAGGAGGGCGGAGTCGGTGCGTTGCCTGACAATCTGTGGTGCCCATGCCCCTTAACGTTCTACAGCTCATACGAAGTCAAAGTCTGCACGCGCATACGCCAAGACATACAGACCTCCTATCCCTCTTGTGCCCGCCATCGTAGTCGACCGCGTCCTTGCCTACACTGGGAAGATTCAGCTTCGAAAGAAGCCAGAATTCGTGAGCTTGATATGCAGGTACTGGTCCCTCAAACGCGAAGCTCGCCGTGGCGCGCCATTGCTTAAGCGGCTCCACCTCGAGCCTTGGACTGCGAGCAATGCCGGGCAGGCCCAAACGGAGGAGGAGCGTGTTGCCAAGCTCGAGCAGCTCACTGCGCTCAAGGGCGATCTGGAGAAGGTTCGAGAACTCGCAGCCCTCACTTGCAAACGGGAGGCGCGCAAGCTGCACCAGGCGACTGCCCTTCGCGATCTTCTTGCTGCTGCTTTGTTCCATAACGAGGGTCCTCTACGCGTTGCGTTTGAGAAGGTCACAAGGTACGCGTCGGATATGCTTGCGCGAAGACAGCGATTTGATCCATTGTTACCAGTCACGACAAGCAGAATTACTTCCGCTTCCCGGTCACCAAACAAGAGGCACCCGACTACTTTGACGTCGTAGCCAGGCCTATGAGCTGGAGCGTCATCGAGGAGAAGCTTAACAAGCATGAGTATTGGGATGTAGAGTCTTTCAAGGTATGACTGTTCGTGTCGCACGCCACCACCGAGCTTACGTTCGCCCAGGGGGATGTCAATCTCGTCTTGAGCAATGCGTTGCTGTACAATAAGTCCGCAACGCCTTTCTACAAAGCTGCCCACCGGCTCAAGGCGCATATGGAGACCATATGGCAAGAGATGGACGTTGCGCTCGGCAAGGAACCTAAGGCTGCGTCCGAGACTCCTACCGAAATCGATCAAGAGCAGCGACCCGCAGCGGAGGACGTGAAGCAGGACGTGAAGCCAGCCTCGCTACAGAACGTTGGTGACCTCGAGCCAGCATTGTGGGCGCTATCCCTACTTGCATCTCGAGACGCCATACAGCCCGCCTGCGAGTACATGATCGACGAGGATCCGCTCTCCTCACTTCTGGCGTACGAAGCTGGCAAGCTCGTGCCTCCACCACCCCCACCGCCTCGCGAACCGACGCCGCCTCCCACCTCGCCGCCACGTCGGCCGTCACCTCCATCTCGCGCACCGTCGAAGAAGAATAAGAAGGCGGCCAAGGCCGAGGCCGAGCGCGACAATAGACGCAGGCGACAGCGCGCTGAGGAACACGAGGCGAGGGAGAGGCAGCTCACAGAAGAAGCTGAGAAGCAGGCGCTGTTCGAAGAGGAGATGGCGCGGGAGGCGCGCGAACGCCGCAGTCGCAGTACTACGAGCACGCCTCGCATGCCTCCCTTCGTCCCGGGTGGACAGCGCGATGCAGAAGCGCACAGGGCGCCTGTTACTGCGGTATACGCAGATGTGGCACCGCGGACGAGGCGTGCCTCGGCACAGGAGGCGACATTCATGAGCGAGGCGATGGCCACGCAGACTCCGGGAGCAGGACCCAGCACGAGCGAGGTGCAAGAGAAATCTGCTTCCAGCGAGCGTCCGAGGAAACGTCGCCGAACAACGCCTGTGCAAGAAGTGGAGCGCTTCGAGTGGCCAGTACTGCCTGCAGTCAAAGAGGACATCGACAAGAAGGATACGTTCAAGTACTTCAATGTGAGCTGCATTCGTCCTTCTCGGAGTGGGATCTAACCTTGCTTCCTAGGCTGGATGGATGCTACCTCCTGGCACAAAGCGTGGCAACCGTGGCGCATTGGATCGTCCTCCGCCTCCACCGCCACCTCCTCTCAAGAAGCGTAGACCCAGTCATGCGAAGTCCGGTTTGTCAATCTCCAGCACGGCGGCTTCGGACAATCAGACCCTGCCTACTCCCAGTCGCTCGCGAGTCAAGAAGAGAGGACGTCAGTCGCGTGCAACTGGCTCCCGATCTCGTCGAGGTCGTCGGGCACCACAAGAAGAGGAAATGGATGTGGAGGATCAGGAGGAAGAACAGGCCGACGATGCTCCTGATGATCAGATGGACGAAGAGGTACACCCGTCTGAGGAAGGAGATCAACGCGCCGCGGAACCTTCATCACCTGCAGGCGAGCAAATGCAAGAAGACGAGAACGAGGACGATGACGAGCGTGAAGCACGAGAACAGCTTGCTCCGTCTTCGGAGGCGGCCACCTTCCATGAACGGTCTGACCCCGAGGAGGGAGAGGATTCGCAACGAGCGTTTCTATCGGCTGCACCTTCATCGTCTCCTCAACGCTCGCCACGACGGGCCCGGCGGGCGCGAGATGCGCCGATGTCGTCTGCAGGACCTACATCGCCGTTGCAAGGGTTGCCGCCTGTCCCACCTCCAACAGATGTCGTGCCTCAGGCGCCAACTCCTCCCAAGTGGCCGTCGCCCGCTCCGTATGCGAGAGGGTCTGCCTCCAAGTGGGATGCTTCACAAGATCCTGGCTGGGCTGCGACCGCGGGGGCGTACACTGGGCGGTCTCACTCTCGACCTGCACCCGCTGAGCCCATGCAGTCGCAGCACTCGTACGCTTCCCCTCAGCGCGAACGAACATATGCTGCAAGCGCTGGTCATTCTCGGCATATGGGCCAGCATGACGAACGCGCCGGGTGGCATGCTACGTCGGCGTCTTACGCCTCCCGTCCTCCGCAAGCGTATGGTCAGTACGCTCAGCAGCCCTCGACCCGATCGGGCGCAGAGTCGGCCTATTGGGTCACAGCTCAGAATGAATATGTTTCCCCTTCTCCATCAACGCGCGCAGAGTTCACTGCCTCGCAGCATGCAGCAGAGCAATATGCCAGCACGAACGGCGGCTATCCGTCATACTCTTCGCAGTTCCATGGATATCAGGCGCCCGAGTCGAGTACATACGAGGGCTCTTGGCCGCCGTCACCGCAAGAACATCAATCTCAGAGGCCATTCTCGCGTCCTTCTGTACCGACTCGGAACCTAGAGAGGCTTGTGGCCGCTGCCACCTCACAGTCTTCCTCTGTGAACGAGTATCCAGCTGGCGGTGCACTCGAGATGCTGGCTGCACTCGCGCCATCTCCACAGGCACCTTTCAGCGCGCCTTCGCCACAGGAATTCGCAGCTCCCTCTCCGCAGGCGACGCAGGAGTTACCTCCTTTCACCAGGACGAACCATTCGGAGCGTTCTCAGTGTGCTAGTCAGTCGACGAGCCCGCAGCAGTTCGAGCCCTCAGAAGACTATTGGTCGCCGCAGCCAATCCAAATTCCCAGCGTTCCGTATAGCGTCTCCCGCGCTCAGTGGGACTCGGTCGAGCCAACCCCTATACCGTCTGCTGCCACTTCCCCGGGGGCGCACTGGGCTCAACAAAGCATTCATGCACCATCAAGTGGACAAGGGCGATGGATCTCGCCCAATCAAGCGCAGACTGAGGAACAGTATGGCGAACAAGCGTTCCCAGCAGGGCAATACACTGAAGCTGCTTCGGCGGCGCCTCAGTATGCTCCTAACGCGCTATCAGGGCCCCAGTACACTGCGCGACCGTATCCTGTGCCGCCGGGCTTCGACTTCGATTTGCACATTTCAGAGCAATCCCATTTCGATCAATCTGCTTCGCAACGTAGGCAATATGCTCAGCAAACATCCGTTGAGGCCCAATACCCGCGCGATGTGGCAGAAGACGCGCAATACAACGGGCCGTCGTCGTTCGCTCCGCAGTATGGTCCACCAGACATAGAGGAGTGGCAGGCGCGCGCTACCTCGAACATGCCTTTGACCGTGCCCGTTCAGTCAAGTCCATCTCACGTGATTGGCGCGTATGTCCCGTCCACTACCACCGAAGGACCTCCCGCGACTGCTCCTTCGGAACCGCCAGCCGCAGAGACAGAATCAGACCAGAATGTCCTGGACCCATCGAATGTCGATCCTCTGTTCACACAGGGTGAGCAAATTGTCATCTCAGGAGCGGACTCCCGTATCGATACTGCGTCAGCGTCCCTGCCCACCTCTATCATCCCAGAACCCTCGGAGGAAACCGCCCAAGGTCTCGAATCGCGGCAATACCAGATTGTCAGGCCTGCTCCGATCGACATCCAGGATGCGAATGGTCAGCACGCAGAAGCGGTTGAATCGCTCACTGGTCAGGGCGACGCTGCACCTGCTACTGCAACCCATGACGAATCTGCGGTAGGAGCCCTGCTCGGTGTGTACCTTGCCAATCTTTCTGAGATGCACCGTCTGAGAGTGTTGTGTCTTCCGCAGGTTTGTCTGTAGACTCGTCCTACCGATTCGTGAGCCATCATTTGGATGTGCTGGACTACACCGATGAGCATCCGCAATCGCCGATCTCCGTTGCAGACGACATACCAGCTCGACCAGGTGCTCCTGCCGTCGACAAGCCGCACACCCGACCCTCGACGCCTTGCGTGCTCGAAGGAGCAGATGGCGAACGTTCTACGAAGCCCTCGGAAGTTGCTCACGAAGCTGAGGCCGATACGGCTGATGTTGAACAACACGTCGAGGAAGCAGAGGCAGGAGCGGAGGCGGAGGCGGAGGTTGACGAAGAGCCGGACGCGGAGGCGGAGACTCAGTCGGATGCTGAGGCCAATGCGGAGGCGGAAGCGGAGGCCGATTCGGCAGCGAAGCAGGAGGGCTCTGAGGTTGATGCCCCGCACGAAGAGGAGTCGACTATTGACCAGGAGCCCGACACCACCGCCGAACCCGCCTCAGTACCCAAGAACAATCGGCTGAGCAGAGCAGACCTGGCTCTGGCCCTCGCGCACTCGCAAGAACACTTCTCCTCTCAATCGCGCTCCCCGGAGCCTCGTAGCCTGTCCCAGCGTCGCAAGTCTACGGCCCGCAGGCAGTCTGTAGCATCGCCCGCGCCTCAGCACATCAACGAGCGCGCCGCCATCAAGGCCATCTCGTCGTCGTCCGGTCCGGTGAAGGAAGCCGATTTCCAGGCGCCCGGGACGCGTGTCGCGGCTGAGGGCGCGTATGACCCGCTGCTTCCTTCCCGCGTGCGCGTCGAGGACGACGGTGTGCCGGTGCTTGAGGAGCTCGACACGCCGGCGACGAGGCGCGCACGAGCACTGCGCCGTGCCGCTGAGCGGAAGCAGCAGCTCCTCGCGGAGGCGCGCAAGAGCGAGAGTGGACCGGTCGAAGAGGATAAAGACGAAGCCGGTCCTTCGACGCTGCCCGCAACGTCTGCCTCGGCACCTGTGCCCGCTCGTCGAAAGCGCGGCCGCGGTCGGCCTCGCAGCTTGTTCTCTGCGCATCGCAGGAGACGAGCAAAGGCCAAGGAAAGGGCGTCTGCATCTGTTGCTGACGCTGAGGACGATGCCCAAACCGAAGCCGATGATCAACCTGAGGACGGTGACAAACCCAAAGACGATGTTCAGCCTGAAGACGATGCCAAAGCTGAAGCCGACGATTCAGCTCTCAGTTCACTCAGTAGCGACGACGAGCAGGCTGCAACGGAGGGCGCTGGTGGAGCGACGACAAGCGAGGCTCAAGACGAGGATGCCGAGGGCGAACCAGATGAGGAGCAGGACGGAGACGCAGAAGGCAGCAAGCCGAACGGCGGTCGGATTCGGCGCAAGCCCATGCATCCGAGGGCCGGTCAGAACTTGCTGAACGACAATGGTTACATCGACTGTGGAACCTTGGGTGAGCGGTTTTACGCCGGAGGGTCGATCAACTTATTGACGATTCTTCATAGTTTGGGCGAAGATCAGTACGTCCTGAGCTCGTGTCGCTGATCCGATACTGATTCCCTAAAGATGCTTTTCCTTGGTGGCCCGGCGTCGTCTACGAGAACGACCAAGTGGACCAGATACCGCGTCCCGTCATCACGAAGCACAAACGCAGGTCGAAAATGTATCCGCACAACAAGTACTTCATTGTTCAATTCTTCGACGAGAAGCGCTCGTGGTGAGTGTGCCGCGGCATTGACAACGACCGGATTGCTCACTGCGTTTTCAGGCAAGTCGTTCAGCTCAAGGGTCTTGTCACCCTTGGGGACGATCTTGGTACGTGTTTCCTTCCTCTACATGTACGGATGGCTAACTATGTGTTCAGCTTTGGATCGAGAAATGTTGGAAGACCAGGAATTCAAAGTACGGAAATTGCGCAAAGAGTTGGACGCTGCGTACAGGTAAGTACCGAAGCTTCCTTCTGGATATGTCGCTGATCATAACTCTCTAGAGAGGCTATGGATCAAATGGAGAGCGATCTTGAGGAAGAGGGTGCCGAAGCATGATCGACCGATGTACAGTACTTCTTGACCTATGCTTTGTATGCCCTCTACGTTTCGTCGTTGTACCCGAATATGTGACTGCTGTATATGTACTGCTTTCTTGGCGCGGAATGCGCAATCCACCGCTTGATAACGAAGTTGATGAATAAATCCTGCTCTTTCTATTCAGATTCCTGGACCGGGCGCGAAGCCGGGCCGATGTCGTACGCCAAGCCGTTGAGACCGTTCCCCTTCGTCCGAGTTCTCATACCACCACCATCCCCCACCAGTTCCTTTTGAGACTGCTCAACGACGAAGTGCAGCGGAGGGCTGACAGATACACGCCAGTATATATAATTAGAGCCCCCTCAAACTGAACGCGATTGCGCGGTCGTGAAAGCGCCGCCGTCGACAACCCCAGGCGGAATCCACGCCGTAGCCGCACGCAATGGCGCCTAGAGGCGGGATAACTGCGCACGACGACGAGGATGTAGAGGAGCACCTGCTAGACACTCGCTCCATACGCTCGACTGCCTCGTCGTCCAAGACACTCGTTCGCCCGCCAACATATTACGGGGATGGCCCCTTCGACGCACCGAGCTCGGATTCGTCGGAAGAGGGGGATGCACTGCTAGAGGATAAGGAGTCGCTGGATGAGGAGATTCCGAGGTCAAGATCGCCAGGACACGCAGAAGATGGGCTGTATGTCGGTGGCGCGCCTCAGTCGGTGCGTGCCCCGCCCTTCCCCATGAACGCCGCTGATTGTACTGTAGCGCAAGGGTCCGACGCGATATCTAGTCATCGCCCTGGCCAGTCTGGTCGGCTTGTCCGCAATTATAGGCATATTCGCTTCACTATCGTACTCGGCGAAGGGGTCAGTGTATCGCGCGCCGGGTGTCAAGAAAATCACGATGGACCACGTCTTCAACGGCACGTTCTCCGCGGAGACGAGGGACTTGCATTGGGTGAAGGAGGGTGCGTCGCCTTTCTGGTTATACTGTTCTACAGCTGACGGTCCCGCAGCCGGCGACGGTGTCTTCTCCGTCCAGGAGGAAGGCTTCATCAAGCTCGTCGACCTCAAGAACAACAAGACCACCACGAACCTCGTTAACATGCTTGACGTGAAGCGCGAGGACGGTGAGCCTATCACGGACTGGGCAGACTGGCAACTTTCCGCGGATATGAAGTACATCCTCGTCAAGACGGACTATGTCAAGGTGAGCGGCGTGCACACCCTCATCACCCTCAAACTCATGGACACATAGCAATGGCGACACTCGTCCCTCGGCAACTACTACATCCACGACATTGACGCTGGCGAGACGCAACCTCTCGTTGGACCCAATTACCCACCCACCACCGCATACGCCGCATGGTCCCCTGTCGGTGACATAGCTTACGTGGACTCAGGAGACCTCTACCTCTTGCAGGGCTCCGACCTTTACAACCCCATTCGCGTCACCTACACCGGCTCTGCTGCCGTCACCAACGGCGTCCCCGATTGGGTGTACGAAGAAGAGGTCTACGGCGGGCCTTCCGCCCTCTGGTTCTCGCCCACCGGTGACCGCCTCGCCTTTCTCAGCTTCAACGACACGGAAGTCGACATCTTCCGCTTCGAGATCTTCAACCCGACCGACGATAACGACGCCGTTATCCCGTACACCCAGCCCACCGAAGTCCCATACCCCAAGCCTGGGTACTCAAACCCGATCGTCGGGACCTATGTCTTTGACATAGCTAACCACGTATACGCGGAGGAAATGCCGGAGAGCGTGGTGCTCGGCGAGACGCTGCACCTCTTGCAGTGGTCCCCAAGCCTGCCCGCTGACGACCAGATCATCACGGAGGTCGCTTGGGTCGGGATTCAGAGCCTCATCGTGAAGGAGGTCAACCGGAACGCCGACAACGGCCACGTAGTGTTTGTCGACTTCTCGGAGGGCGCGCCAGAAGGCATCGTCGTGCGCACGCTCGGCAAGGACGGAGAGGAAGGTGACGATGGCTGGATCGAACAGGTTCGTTCAGTGCTCTTACTGGTCGTGACGAGGCTGAAGTGCTCTGCAGGCGCAATCCGTCTTCCCTCTGCCGAAGGACGTGCTATCCACGGCGGCCTTTCAAGGCAGCAAGAACGCGTACCTGGACATCGTTCCCACCAAGGATGGGTACAACCACATCGCTCTATTCCCTGTTGCCGACACTGCAGAGCCCGTCTGGCTGACGAGCGGCGAATGGGAAGTGACGGGCTCCATCAAGGGCGTTGGCCTGAATAGCAAGGACGAGTGGGTGGTGTACGTGTCTTCCGTCCCTTTCAAGGGTACCGCTGTTATCTAACGATATAATCACAGATATTTCGAAGCGGCAAACCCGGTGTCTACAGCCCGCAACCTTTATTCTGTCGCCATTCCCTCAAACCTTACCTCGAGCGCCGTGCCCGACATTACACCGCTCACCTATAGCGAGGGTGAAAGGCTTGAATCCCATGCCCTGTCCTCGCAATACTTACCATCTCGTGCAGACGCGCCTCTTGCGGAGCAAGAGGCGTACTACTCCACATCCTTCTCGCCCGAAGCAGGCTTCTATTTGCTGAGCTACAAAGGACCTGGTGTGCCCTACCAGAAGGTCGTTCATGTTGGTGACGAAGGTACTTGCATATGCTCCCATGTCTTACAGCGAGATCTGACGAGCTGTCGCCAGAATTCGACTACACGCTCACCACCAACGACCGTCTGTCGAATGTCACGGCCGAGTACGAGACGCCTACGATTATCCGAGGGGCTATTGAGATCGACGGGATAGGTAAACTACTAGCATTGCGCCTCGGTGACTCGTTTCTGACAATCTTATGCAGAGTTCAACTACCGCGAGATCCGCCCACCACGCATGGACGACTCAGGCCGCACGAAATATGCCGTTCTGTTCAACGTCTACGGCGGCCCGGGCTCGCAAACCGTCGACCTCCGCTTCGCCGGCTACGACTGGCACGGCTACCTCGCCTGCGGCCTCCAGTACATCGTCGTCGCCGTCGACGGGCGCGGCACGGGTTTCAAGGGCCGTGGCGTGCGCAGCGTGGTCAAGGGCGACCTGGGCTTCTGGGAGACGCAGGACCAGGTGTCGGCCGCGAGGATATGGGCGGGGCGCAACTATGTGGACCCGCGGAGGATTGGGATTTGGGGATGGGTGAGTGGGCGGGTGGATGAGGGTTGGACGGAGATGAGGCTGATGACTTTGACAGAGCTATGGCGGGTTCATGGCGGCGAAGGTTGTCGAGGCGGATGCGGGGATCCACTCGCTGGCGATGTCGGTGGCGCCTGTGACGAGCTGGCAGTTATATGGTGAGCGAAGACACATCGAGCAGGCGAGTCTTTGACTGATCGAGTGAAAGACTCGATCTACACCGAGCGCTACATGAACACGCCGGAGTTAAACCCGGGCGGCTACATCAACGCGTCCATAACGAAGGTCGAGCCCTTCAAGAAGGTAGACTACCTCCTCGCGCACGGCACGGGCGACGACAATGTGCACTTCGCAAATTCGGCGCATCTGCTGGATATGTTTGTCAAGGGCCATGTGCGCGACTACGCGTTCAGGATGTTCACGGATAGGTATGTAGAATCCTCGAGATAGCTTTTTCCATGGCTAACCGTTTCGATAGCGACCACGCTATTCGCACTCGCGGCGCGTACCGAGAACTACACGAGTTTCTGACAGGCTTCTTGTTGGAGAAATGGGGCAAGGGCGGTAGGAAGCGGGGTTGGTGAGCGAGTGAGCGGGTGAGCGGGTGATGGACGCTAGACGACATCATCCCCATTCCATGTAACTCTACGTCTATCCTAGATCAGCACGTACATTCTACTCATCGGGCTGGAGGGCACTAATTTATGAACATCATTCGCTTTCGTCCTTCCATCTTCACCAGCCCATGTCCATTACGAACGCACCCGGGTGATAGCTGCGCGGGTCAGGACCACGACTGAGTTTGAGACCCGTCCGGTGGGGGTCCGGGTCGTTGTAGATCCTATCGGGTAGTGGCTTCCCGGCGCGACTGATGGTTCTCGTCAGCTCTTCTTCTCCCCCTACCACCATAACCCAAGCCTGACATACCAGTAATCGCACGTACAAGGCTTCGACCCCGTCCCATGGTGGTCGCACCCATACGTCATATCCCCCGCCATCCCACAGCACGTCCAGCGATACCCCTGCGGCCAGTACTCGAACATCTTTTTATCGTCCCCTCCGAATTCCTCGTAGTACTTCTTCTTCATGTCCTCAGACTCCTCGATGATGCACGCGCCCCAGCCGAGCTTCTCGTCCGAGTCCCTGTACTTGCCTTCCCAGGTGACGAGCTCGAGCTTGCCCTCGTGCATGCTGCCGTCGTCGCACTTGCGATACTTGGGCGAGTTGTACCAGATGCTATTCCGGCAGGCTGCGCGGTGTGTGGGCCAGTCGGCCTTCTGACAATCAGCGCTCTAGGAGATGGATGACAAGTGAATGATGGCAGTGATTCCGGCGAACTCAGCGACTCACGCAGTAGAAGCGAGAGCGGCATGTTGAGCAACGCTTGATGTCTCCCTTTGCATTGCATACATCGCAGTGATCAGCACTCATGATGATTCAGTGGCTGGTCGAAGGTAGGTAACCAACGTCTATCGTCTCGACCATTCGATGGCGCCACGGAGTTTGCCGTCATGCCGGCGACCAGTGTCGGAAAACGCCGAGCGACTCTGGAGCAGAACCGTCATGCTATCGTATCGACAAGCTCTAGGACTCCCAATACTCGATCGCCTACACGAACGAATCCAAGATGACCTTGACAAAAGGGCCCCGTAAATTAGCCCGAAAAGTCCGTCAGCAGCAGGCGCCCATGTCCATTCCCTCCGTCGCCTTCTGACTCGCGCAAATCACCTGCGTTGCATTGTCTCTCAGCTGCCTATCTTCCCTCTCACATGCTTGGTGACACTAGCATCTCCTCCGGTGGTGCACTTAACGTTGCACTAACCTGCATGTGCTCTCCCGTTCATCGGCATCTCTATGGCTCGCGCGTACTCTTTCAACTCGGGTCGGCTTACGGACTCGCGGCGTGGAGGTGGGTAGTGCTTACGGTGGCCTTCACTGCCGCACGCAGATGTACACGAAAGCGCGTGCTCAATCGGCTCCCGATGCATTGACAGCATTACATCGCTTGAATCGCCAAAGCAAACAGCCGACACGCCTTGCAAGCGTCCCGTTCTTGACTACTACCTACGAAAAGTCTTCAGGACTTTGGAATCGCAAACCTATGTTGTGCACGCAGCGTCACCGTACCCAGAACGGCTTGGTAGTCTATTTGCCGCGGAATATGCGCAGAGAGCTTCGTGCCCTTCTGCGCGCACTATCAGCGTGCTCCTTGCATAAGTTGCGGGCACTGGTCGCTCTCCGGGTCTTCGTTCTCCGAGGTATGTTTACGCGGGTACAGACTCTATATAAGGTCGAGGAAGTCAAACAGAAAACCCACCACCGCCTGCTCGTCTTTTCGTCGACCGTCTTCACACCGTACGTAGTCCTCTTTCTGAACCCATACCCCTCCATGCTGACCCCCTAGCAGACAGCAACCACCATGCAGCTCACCACCTTCTTCTCAGCCGCCCTCCTCGCCACCCTGACCTTCGCCAACCCCCTCGTCCCGCGCGACGACTTCTACCAGGAGGCCTACGCCAGCACCGACTGCTCCGGCCCCGTAGTCGCGCGCACGGACGATGGGAACGCTAGCTGCAACAGCTTCCCTGAGACCGTATACTCGCTCAAATCGTTTGGTCCGGGGTGCTGTGGCGCCTACCTCTATGCGGAGGCCAATACGTGCACGGGCAGGGGCGAGTGGATCTCGGCCGGCGCGAACAATGGGGAGTGCGTCTCTTATCCGGATGGGATCAAGCAGTGGAAGGGGGCGTGCTGCTGAGTGGGCGAAGGTACTTGGGTGCCGGATGGATATCGGGGTTGAAAAGATATCTGTGTTGTATCACAATCGGTTGTGGACGATGTTATGGCTAGCCGCTTATGTTGCTTAGCCTAAGTGCTCGGGAGCGCGCGCTGCAGGCAAGCTGTAGGCAGCGTTCGATGAATGCGGCTGAACAGCATGCTGAGTAGTTTGGGCCTTCTACAGCATGAAGCGCATGCTACATCGGAGTGAACACTCTTTCCTGGGGCAGCGGGCATTCATGGTGTACCGGAACAGCGTAGCCCGGTCCGAGTATACGCACGTGCGAGCACTATAAGGGGCCCACAACTCTTGGAATCTACCGTCATGAGCACCGCTCGTTAAAAATCTTGAAGGACGCCGGCATGGACAGCACTCAGCTCATCTACTGTACTCATCTTCTTGAGAGGCAATCGAATGAGTGTCCGGAACATCTAAACATCATTGCATTGTTCTCGGAAACACCTCACGCTTGCGCGGCCTCGCAGGACCGTGGCCTCCGAACTGACCGCTGCATTTAGCGTACCCTTCTCTTGCTATCATGAGGTGCTACTGTATGGGCTGTAATCAAGAAGCTCGACATGCGACGGGCAGTGAAAGCCAGAAGTCTGCAGACCAGATACACTGCCCTCTGCTCGTCCGGCTCAGGGATGCTTCAAAAGGCCAGGTGCCTGCAGGGTATGTACTTCTCTTGCCTCTCGGCTGTCAATATAAGAGCATCCAAGCGCCTCGCTTACGAACGGGCACGCCGGGGACGGGCAATTACGAGAGCCGCCGAGGTGAGGCTGCTCTATATAAACATGATTCCTTCCCAGTGTTTCTAACCCCATCCCCGCCCGCCCATCCCTCCTCGCCTCACTTCGAAATAACCTCGCTCTTTACCTACTTCAGCAATGTTCTTCCTCACCGCTCTCATGGCTGCGTGCGCGCTTGGTGCGCAGGCGGTGCCCGTCACCCCGCCGCCCGCGTCGACGATCTACGTCCCGCACATCTTGTCGCCGAACGCGACGACGGTGTGGACGCCGGGGCAGAAGGTCAACATCACTTGGTAAGTCAGGTTTGGGCTTGTTGGAGGGAGGGACAAGACTGACTGGGGCGGGCCATCAGGGAAATATACATTTCCAGATTCGTGCTGACCACTGACTACCTCGGGCGCTCAGACGTGCCGTGGCAGCAATATCACAACCAGATGCCCAGGATCATGGCCATATCTGGTGAAAGAAGGTGTCACGCGCCATCAAGGCCATCTCGTCACCACGAGGAGCGTGGCTGACCACGGTGCACCATATGGTTCGTGTATGGTAGACATTCAGCTGCTTGTTTGCAGTTGACCGTATATTACAAGTATGTTCATAAGTGAGCACGCTGTACGAGACGGTCGGCTCGTGGCCACCGAGCGGCAACTATATACTCGAATGACATGTTCTCGTCAGCCTGGCTCCTCATAGAATTATTAAGCATGCAGTTAGACAACGTCCAAGCAGCACCCGTCTCTTTTCACGCATATCAGGCCTAGGATTCAGGTAGAGACTGTTTAATGGCACATTATACGACTGTATTATGATATTCTAGAGGATAGACGGATATGGGAGCCTGAACGAACGACAATGTATTATCCATACAACTACACAGCGTTGGCGGCAACCTTCGCGGCAAGCTGCGCGGCAAGCTTGTTGCGAGAAGCCTGGACGTTGACCTTCGCGAAGAAGTTGCCGGGGAAGATCTTGCTGCTCGTCTATCAGAAAAAGGTACGCGAGTAGGCGAATTGGCTTACCGGTTCCACCACTTGAGCAGGTCTTGCGCGTTGGCCTGCGCAAGCTTGCCGACTTCCGTGGTCTCGTCGAAGTCCTCAAAATAGTCGACAATGAAGTTGTACAGGGCACCATAGTTGACGCCGTATACCTGGCGCCGCCATTGTGTAGCGTCCGTGAGATTGAAGTGCACCTGTATTAGTCATCAGAGACCGCTATCAAGAAGTAGAAGTAAGGACTTACGAGGACTGCAATGTACGCGATGGAGCGCGGTGTTACCTGTCCGTCCATGCGCAGAAGCGTCGCCACGTTGGGCTTGGTGGAAGGCTTCTTCTCAGTGCCCTGCTGGAGTTTTCGCTTCTTCACGGGCGGGGCTTCCTCTTCGTTGCCTTCGCTGTCGCTGTCTTCGTCTTCAGAGCGCCTCTTTGAGATGAAAACGGTACGATAAGCCTGACCACAGCGTAAGAAAACACATGAGATTGGAAAGTTAATGCGAGAGACTTACTTCGACGAGGAGGGCGCTACGAAGGAATCCTTCGGTGACGTCCTCAGGATTGCCTGCACCTCGCGCATAGAGGTAGTGAAGGAAGAAGTCGCTTCCAAGCAGGTAGTCGGGGTCGCCGTTGCGGACCTTCGAAAGAGTGCTCGAAGTATGTTAGATGAATTCTAGGAGGATGGATGGATGCCACGTACTTGGGGTCCTTGATGTCGAAGGAAATCGGACAGAGAAGCGCTCCGGTGACGGGATTCTGAAGCCCACGATCGCTGCGGTCGCGTGGATCCAGAGGGGGATGACAATTATATGGCGCGTTGCTGAGGGCTTGAGCCAAGAAGGCCCTGATCGACATGATGTCCTCGCTGCGCGCCGTATTACCGGCGTGCTGGATCTGAATCGAGGTCGTCAAGCGCTGCAATATTGATGAAACATTCGTAGGCGCACCTTCTTCAACATGACTCCGAGGTCGCTTGTGGGGCCAGAGAGTGCACGTTCCAGGTCGGTAACAAGTCGAAGGAGGAGGCAATATGAACGGTGAGTGCGGTCTGCTCTGATTGCCAAGGTGAGCACGACACTCTGAATGGCAGACAGAAAACCGAACTCACTCGCGCTGCTCTTCGACTGACAGAGGCTCGACCTCTTCACCGTCCTGGATTGCTTGGGTGGCCTCGTCGCGCCGATCTGCCTCCGCTTGAAGCGTCAAGATATCCTGCTCGACGGCAATGAGACGGCAAAAGCCACGAGCCGCTGTATTGAAGGGACTGCAAGTTGAGGCGTCAGTGATGAGGGAAGGAAGCGGCATGTTGCGATACTCACTCGGCTTTGCCTCGTTTGAGGCCTTGAGACTGCGCAACAGCCAGACGAGACCGGTCGAGCTGACGCCGAAGGACCGCAATTGCGTGCGCGCCAGAGTCAGCGGTTGCAGAGGGAGAGCTAGCGCGAGACATGAGGCAGGACGAGATTGAGAAAACGAACGCCGGTCGAGTGGAAAATGAGCGATGGGTTGAAGAGCTACAAGTGGGCTTACCTATATACACGCATGCCTTGCGCCTGACAAAAACGAGCGGTAAAGTATCCGCCTCAAGGCTATGCCTGGAGTCATCTGTTGCCCTACCGCCCGGTTGGCGCAGCGGTCGTTGCGAAGGACAAATGCTGGTGTTGGGGTTGGACCCTGCGCGCGGCGATAATATCAAAGGAAAGACGGCAGATTTTGAGCCGCGCAAGTCGATATTTGTTCTCGAAGGCGTAGGGTATCAAGGATGAGAGAACAAGAAAGCGCCGCGGGAAGTGAAGCACATGGATGAGGGCGCGGAGCAAGCGATGTCGGCCCAAGTTTGAACTTGTGTACGCCCCGTTTCGGAACGCTCCGAACTCTGTCACGTGCAGGTCGCTGCTCATTTGCTGCTCTGTCGCCTCCACGTTCCCCGCATGCTTCCCCAACGTCTTGTGCTCCCGCACAGAGAAGCCGCAACCACATTCAACCAGATATGTCATTGGCAGTCACAGGAGTACGCTGCGTGCCCAGACGGGGGACTTGTCATTTTTTCCAGCCTGAGCTCTCACCGCCATCTCGCTCATGGCTCGCACCACGGCGCCTCCGTCTAGGACGCGCCGCCTCTTTATCATATTCATCGCGCTCTGTCTCGTCCTTTACTGTGCAGATCATATCCAGTCAAGCAGTCCCCCTTCCTTCGACATCGCATATATGCCCGCCGTACGATATCAATTCACTTGTGTCAAAGAGTGCGGCATCGAAGCCCCCAACCAGCGCCGACTCAATCATCACAAGAGCTCATGCGCTCATGCGAGGGCGGATGAACAGAAGAAGGAGGCGATTCGCGCCCAGCGAGCAGAGAGGGTGTCGAACAGCAGAAGGAACGCACGTCAAATGCGACTGCAACAGGTAGGTCTTATCCTTCCGTCTGATGGCCATCCATGTACTGACCGTACGTAGCTGCAGCCAATTATTGGCAGATCGGGATCCATGGCTCCGGATTCGACCTCTCCCGTGCGCGCGAGCGGCTCTGCGCAACCACCGACCTCGGTCACTGACCCGATGCTCGTTGACGCACCGTTAGAGAGTGTTGAGCAAGAAAACTCACCTCTTGTCGACTCGCCAATCGTGATCGACACAGCCCTTCCCCCCGAGCCGGAGCCACCTCAGCGTCTGACCGCATCCGGTCGACCTGCTCGCAACACGCGAAGGCCGGCACGGTATCGCAACAAGTCGCCCGAGCCTCCTGCACCGCTTGACGGCAGTCCTGTCCCTCAGTCTGATCCTCTTCCGCCTACGTCCATTCTCCCGCGCATTCGATTGATCGTACGCGACACCTTCGTTTCGGCCGTGAACTCGTTCAACATCTTCCGGCGCTACCAACATCGTCCCTCGCACGATCCTGATGCCGACGTAGGCCCCGAGGACTTGGCTTCAAGGCCGTCCTTCCATCAGTCTCACGACGGCGCGTCCGATGACGAGGACTCAGCACAGGTGCGCAATGACGCCGCGCAGTTCGCGCCACCGTGGCCTTACTCGAACATCACGATTTATCGCATCATGGCGTGGCAAAACAACGGGAACACGCTGAAGACCAATAAGGAGCTCAACACGTTCGTCCGAGAAGTCATGAAGGCCCCAGACTATGAAGCATGGCACTTGGACGGCTTCGATGCGGACCGGGAGAACGCGCGACTGAGCAAGGCTCTAGCTGAGGCTCCGATCGATGCAAAGTCCCACCCATTCTTCAAGCAATTCCAGGAGACGTCGGTGACAATTGATGTCCCCTCGGGCGTGTCTGGCGCGCCGCCTGTCCCGTACTCCATCCCCGGTCTCCTGCATGTCAACCTTACCACCACTATAAAAGCGGCGTTCCAGGACTCGCTTGCGCAGCACTTGCACTACACGCCATTTGAGCTACGACACGCGACGGGCGAAGGCACGTCCGAACGCGTCCACGGCGAGCTCTACAATTCGGACGTCTTCATCAAGGAGTACGACAATGTTTGCCTCCGAGCCCCCACCGATGACCCAACGTGTCAGCGCGAGCGCACGGTCGCCGCGCTCATGCTGGCTTCAGATGCGGCTCATCTGACGAACTTCGGTACTGCCAAAGCATGGCCCATCTATCTCATGCTCGGTAATCACTCGAAGTACATCCGATCAGCACCTTCGTCAGGTGCTTTACACCATCTTGCGTACATACCATCGGTGAGCTATACGAGTTTTCTACTTAGACGGAGACCTGACAGCCTCCCAGCTCCCATCCGACTTCGCGACTTTTGGCCAGAAGACTCACGCGAAGTGGGCGACGCAGCAGCGGGACATCACGACGCACTGCCGCCGCGAGCTCATGCACGCTGTGTGGAAGGTCATACTGGATGCAGAGTTTCTGCACGCGTACAAGAATGGCATGGTCATCCTCTGCTCCGACGGGGTCGAGCGCAGGGTCTACCCTCGCATATTCACATATTCGGCAGATTATCCAGAGAAGTGCGTTGACCGTGCCGTCGCATGAACTGTCGTTAGCTGACATGGGCTTCATAGGGTCCTTTTGGCGACAATCCGCGATGGCGGCCTCTGCCCCTGTCCCCGGTGCCTCGTCACGAAGCCCAAGCTTGACCGTCTCGGCATGAAGCGCGACATGGCCACCCGCCTCAAGAAGGCCCGCACGTACCTGCGTGATCGCGTCGAATGGGCGAGGAGAGCGATTTACAAGTTTGCTCACCCCATCGGCGGCACGTTGGTCAACACGTTGCTGAAAGACTTTTCCGGAGTCCCAACTTCCGTGAGTATTTGTGCTGTCTTTTCGTCCATCTGCTTACTCAATTGGGTAGAATGCCTTCGCCGAGAAACTTGGGGATAGCTTCAACCCCTCCGACATGCTCGTCGTCGATCTCCTCCACGAGTTCGAGCTGGGTGTCTGGAAGACCGTATTCACCCATCTCATTCGCATGCTCTATGCCGTCGACCCGAAGGGTGCTCTGGTTCAAACTTTGAACGAGCGGTACGTCTCTCTTGTCGTCATTCTCTGCATGTGATACTGACTTCAAAATACAGCTATAGGCACATTGATCCCTTTGGACGAGGCACTATACGTCGCTTCGGGGCTAAAGAGAATGTCTCCGAGATGAAGAAGCTGGCTGCTCGCGATTTTGAGGATTTGCTTCAGGTGAGTGACTTTCAAGTGCCTGTTGGGTATTCCTAACACGTATCCTAGTGTGCTATACCTTGCTTTGAAATGCTCTTCCCACGAGAGCACGATACCAAGGTGCTCGAACTGCTCTACCGCTTTGCCGAATGGCATGCTCTGGCGAAACTTCGCATGCACACGGACTCGACACTGGATCTGCTCGACAAGCTTACGCAAGAGTTCGGCAAGCTCGCCCGCGAGTTCGAGCAGTTATCCCGCTCGTACAACACCGTCGAGCTCCCAAAGGAGGCCAATGCGCGCGCACGTCGTCAAGCACGAAAGGCTGCTGTCGCCACTGGTCTGCCTGCTCCGCCTCAACCGGAGGCTGTTGCCGCCTCAGCACCCTCAGCACGCAAGGCGCGACCGCTCAACCTCGCCACATACAAGTTTCATGCTCTTGGCGACTACGTACAGTCCATCCGGCTATATGGAACCACGGACTCTTACTCGACCCAACTGGTACGCATTAATAGAGCCGTCAGTACTCACTTGACCTCGCGCTGACCAATGTACAGGGAGAGCTTGCTCACCGCCTCGTGAAGAAGCTGTACCAGCTCACGAACAAGAAGGGAGCGATGAAGCAGGTGGCCGCAAAATACGCACGCCACGACTTCTTCCGTGCCGAGAAGAAGGAGAGGCGGGAGCTTAGGAAGGCTTCCAGCGGCGCTCCCTACGTCATCTCCCAGACACGGAAACACAACTTCGACCTCTATGAGTTCGCGAAGGAGCATCGTGACGATCCGGCAGCAGAGGTCGGTACCCCTTCATCTCGCTCTACTTTGTCTCGACTGACAATTCCGCAGAAATTCATAGAGAAACTCCTCGATCATCTGCTCGGGCGCCGCCTGGGACGAGAGTTCGATGGCGACGACTACGACTTCACCGATCAAGACCGCCAAACAATTCATATAAAAAATTCAAGACTCTACTTCTCGCAGCTCCTTCGCATCAACTACACGACGTACGACGTCCGCCGCGACTACGACTGCATAAGCGCCAGGCAGCGCGGCTTCGTCATGACCCGTTCACCCGAGGTCGGCGACGACGTTCATCCGTATTGGTACGCCCAAGTCCTCGGTATCTATCGTGCCGATGTTCGCCATGTCGGTACCCTGTCAAAAGACGTCAACTTTCGCCCGATGGACTTTCTATGGGTCCGATGGCTCGGGAAGGAGCCAAATTACGCGTGGGGTCGTACTCGGGCACGTCTACCTAAGGTCGGGTTTATCCCACAAGACATGCCGGACGCGTTCGGGTTTCTGGACCCCTCCCTTGTCATACGCGGGGCTCATCTCCTCCCGAGCTTCGTCGATGAACGGACGACGGATCTGTTGCGCGCTGGTCCATCCCTTGCGCGCCCTCCCGGCCAGACCGATGACTGGACCAACTACTATGTCGGGATGTACGTCCTTCGCCTGTAGCTCGGAATCGATCTCATATACCCCTTTCACAGTTTCGTGGACCGTGATATGTGCATGCTGTGGAATTCGGGTTTTCGGCGATCGCCGCACGCGCACGTGATCAGCGCTTATATACCGCATTTTTGTAGATTTTACCTTATCCGTTTGTCCTCGTACCACCATACAGGACAACCGGAATACATCTTATTCTTGCTGGACTCGAGGCGACAGACGACTACAACAACACAAACGGATCCTAGCCAGTCCAGCCGGCTAGTAAAACATAGGGCTGAAGAAGGCCGCGCTCACTCCGCGATGTGAGCCGCCTTGTCGTCATCACGAGTCCCCGACCGCGATCTATCGCCG